>JAHLSL010013314.1:1523984-1563474 GCA_025920805.1 Petroica traversi | reverse complement strand
GGGGACACCACGGCTCGGACTCGGAGAGGAGCACAGCCCTTGGCTGCTCAAGAAGTGGCCTTTCCTGTGAGGCAGCATAGCAAGAGTTCGATGGAAAGTCTGAATTGGACTTCTAACACAGTGGAAAGGGGAAGTGATCCCACAGCAATGTGCGAAGCTACATCAGTGTAAAACTTGGGCAAGACACAAGAAAATTAACCTTTTTCTTGTCTTCTTCTAGAACCTTCCACAGAAGGTGTCAGAAACAAAAAATTGAATAGTTTTCTGAATTAGATTTATCTTCCCAAGAAGCTCTACTCATTTAAAAATAGTGACTCAAAGGTGTGGATCCTATAGATCACTCTGTATAAAAAAGAAACTACGGCATATTCGTTGTGTGGCATACACAAACTGTATTTGTGCATATTATATTCACAAAACATAGGAGAAATACCTTAGCACATTTTTTGCCAAAATTACTAGTATGTTTTTACCCAGGCTAAAAGGTTGTTACACAGTTCTGGATGATCAGTTTGAATAGGTGTGGTTACAGCTTTACAGTACTATTATTACCACTGTATATGATTTCAGAAAGCAATGAGCAACTATAATTAGATACTTATATGATGTATAGAACTTGAACCCTTTAATCACTTTATGGCCTTTGCCATCTCACTGAGTCTTAGTGGAAACAGTAACTAATGTCAACCAACTGTCCACAGTTAATCACATAAGAAACTGTTTACAGAATCAACTTATTAATCAGACAAAAAAGTTCAAATAATCAAGTAAATGAAGCATATTACAGCAGGCAATTTGAAGACATAATATGAGGTTTTTATATGTATAACATCTATACTGAAATTCTTTAATGCCAAGTGTTGTTGTAACTATTCAGAAAGGAAGCAGCTTAGGGGGGAAAACATCATACTGATTTAATGCTTCATGTGAACTTTTTACTGGTACTCTTTATTTGGTCTTGCAATAAAAATGTGGGAAATACAAACAGAAAAAGTCTCTTAAATGAATCTTTTGTAAATGTGTAGCATATAATTACCAAAATATTGAAGCTCACTAAACTGCTTCAAGTAAATGGATATTTTCAAATTCAGAAGGTTTAAAATGAATGTGAATAATAGAGATCTTACAGACAACTCATTTTACATACAGCTCTCCTGTTTCATGTCATGATCATCATGATTTTGAAACAGAATCAAAGAATCTTCAATTCTATAAACAGGAATTTAAAGACACATTACTTTCCTCTTTGAAATGTGTCGATGCTCTAAAAGCATAGTGCTGAAAGGCTGCCAAGCTAACAGGCCAGTGAGCACTAGGAAGAGATTAATTTTATACCTGGAATGAGTGTATACAGTTTCCATGCTATTTAGTGAAAGGGCTGGAATGTGAACTAGTTTCCTTCGTGGTGCAGTGTTATGTTAAACCCTGGAGTTATGACCTAGCCTCTACAACTGAGAGTCTCAATTCAGCTCTGGGACCACCTACAGATGTTAGTGCACAAGAAAGTAAATCAAAACGGGATGTTTGAGATGCTTACTTGCATTTTCTTTAGTGTTTTGTTGAATACTGGTGCTCGTACGTCAAAATCAATGTGAATATTTGGGAATGCAAATATGTTACGAGCTTTTCTGTTTATCTTGAAACATGCATATATTAAAATGGAGAGGTGTGGGCTAGCAGCAACAATCCCTTCACTAGAGAGCTCTGCCTGAGGTGTAGCCACACTTGTAAACTCCAGGTGTGTTCTTTCTACTTTTCAAAGGAGCCTGATCAATAAAAGTCAGAGTGAAGGCAAGGCTATGGATCTATTTCCACAACTTCATTTGCCAGCAGTGATTAGGAGAATTCCAGACCAGTTTTGGAAACTGTTTCTTTAAAGGTTTCCAGAAAAGTTGTATTAAACTGGCTTTTGTTTTCCTGAAGCTTACTGTTGACTGTCCAGAATGGATTTCTGGAAAAGAAAAAAAAAATGAAACCAAGCAATCAAACAAAAACCAGGCCTTTTTTATTATTGATCACCTTGAGGTATTTTGATTCATTTTATTGGATTGTACCAGGATCTGTATATTGGGATAATTTCCATTTGTTATTCATTGTGAGGAGGATGACATCTCCATACCTTTTCTAGGGCATCTGGAAAAGAAGCCAGCCACTTCTGGTGTGGCAAGTTCAGTCTAAATTACTGAGGAGGAAGAATAATGCTGAAGGAAGAATTTTTTCCTAAGCAAAACTGTGAGTAAATTGTATTCCTGTAAAAGTATCTCTTCCTAACTGACTTTCTTAGTCAGCAGCAGCTGGCATAGGACACCTTGAGTATTTGGAATGTGAAAGAATGGTCAGAAAGAGCAAAAGCATTATGCAAGTTGTTCTTTTATGCTGCATGTCATGAGAGGTTGCTGTTCCAGACAGAAACACACTGAAGCAGGTGACCACACCTTGAATTAATGTGAGAAGAGGCATTGAGTCATCCATTTTGTCCAAGAAAATATCCACAGGCAACAGTTACAGCTGTTGATATAACGTGGTCATACACCTAGAGACATGCACAAGTAAACAAATTGACTGCTAAATCCGTAAACTGATAAGCCAAAGAAAGCCATTTAAAAATATTTGAGAAAGCAGCTGCACCTAATGGAATGCTTAATAGAACAATCAATATCAAATAAATAACCAAACTTTATGGTTCATTTTTATGTTTGGCTGAGGAAGAAATGTGAGACACTATACCCACAGAAAGATTTGTCAATAATCACTTGGAACTTTTTAAAGTTGTATAGAGATTCAAATTACACTAAATGCAATTCTGGATAAAATATTCTTTATTTTTCAGGGTCTTTGAACTTTAAGTATGCCTAAATAGGACTTTGAAGTGAAAACATGTAGATACATAAAACTTAAGACCAGAGTTTTCATTAGCTTATATTGTTCAACTTCAAGAGCATTGCCTTTTATTCTCACTCTTGTGTTTAATTCATTCATACACTGCCATTGCAGACCCCAACAGCCAAGGAGACCTTCTGGACCCTGGAACAGGTTAATTTCTGACTCCCTTCACCCTCAGGTTATTTCCTGTTCTCCAGCTGTGATGATTTCACTCAGTCATAGTCACTGAGATGCTATTGCATACTACATATGGGAGTAGCAACATTTATCCATAATTATGCTTTAGAAAAGAGTTGTACTTATCAAAGGATAAAAGGTACAGGGGTAGTTCTGTTGGAAATCAGCCTTGTCATGTAGTAATTAGTGTACTGTAACTTTGTCAGAAACTTTAGCTATAGCATTTGATAAGCAAAATTGTAAATTATTTGCATTCTAGAATCTTTGCAAAATGCATTTAAAAGTAATCACAGTTCAACCACTAGGGAAAAAAAAAATCATGTGATCTGTGCTAGCTGCACATTTTTGTTTAGCCACTGAAGAATCTCCCTGCATGAATCTTTGGTTGAGGCTGGATTTTTATCATATGTCAGTATATAAATCGAATAGAATGAACAGCATGTCTTTCTTTTTCTTTAGTAAAAAAAATTGAATAATGCCACGGTGACCTCATACAGCTGTGTTTTATGCTTTTGGCATTTTGGCTTAGCCCAGTGAGTAGATAAGAGGGATAGATGTCCAGCTGTAAAGAAATAAGCAATCTAATCATACTGCTGAAAATGATACGGTTGTGTTTCACTCCTGGTTCATCTTGTTTCCTCTTGTACCTCTGTTAAGGAGTGAACATGTCAGGCTATGCTATCATACATTAGGAAGGCCATGCCAGCTACAGAGTCTCTGTCTTGAGGCAGATGAGACATTCTTGTCTTTGTGGGGCCATTAATATGAGTGGCAATGGTGAGACTGGAATTGCAGGAACACAAATTTTTGGTTTGGCAGATGGAATATTGCATCATACAGTGGGTCATAGAAAATGCAGAGACAAGGTGGCATAACAAGAAAGTATGAATGAACAGTTCTTTTCCTTCAGGTGTATGAATATATGCTTTTCAATGATAGTAATTTTATTTTGGGTAGTGTCAATGGTGCATTAATCCAGAGGAAGCAGAAGACATTTGGCATTTAAGCTGCTGATTCTATTGATTAGTTTTGTGGAGAGCAGGTCCATGGCCCTTTTCCTTTCTAATGGCCCTCTCTGTAACAAATGGCAGCAAAAAAAGAGTTCTCTGGAACATTGCCTTCTTCAGGTTATATAAAACAATTGAGATTCCTTGAGGGCTCCTCTCTGCCCAGGCAGTCAGAGGGCTCCTTTAAAGGTGGTCAGGAGTCAGTGTAATGCTTGTTGAAAAAGAAGAAAGTTTAAGCCATCATGACAGGATAACTCGGGTAAGGCTTTCTGAGGCAAATAGGGGCTTTTCTGACTGATATGTCTCCACAAGCAGTGTTATGTCAAGCCCTCACAAATTATATGTTCTTCTCTATCATTATTTTTTTTCACTTTGAGCTTTCTTTAATAAAGATCTTACCATGTGGAATTAGACCATTTAGGCTCATTTCGTCTATAGGAATGACATTTGAAAGAATTTTAACAAATTACAGGAAGGAGTATCTTGTAAAAGCATCCTTCAGCCTGATTAGTTGTATACACATGGTTTAGGGAAAAAAAAAAGTAATGCTTCACTAACCTTCTGGAACCCTTTGAAGATAACACTGCCAAGATAGGGTGTAGCATGGACATTATATTTTTAGATTTTCAGGAGTCATTTGACAATGTTTTACCCAAGAGATTAATGCCTAAAGAGGGGGGAGTGAAGGGGCAACAGAAAAGTTTGCTCATTAAATTGAAAAGTAGCTCTAAGCAAGAGCAACGAGGAGCTAGAAGCGTCATTTTTACAGATGGAGGGAAATAGAATTTGTAAGGCTGCAGCACTTCTGTGTATCAAGTTAACTTATTTACATATATGGCTTGGATGGATGTATTCTTCTGAAACTAAAACAGGGTCATTATTATTCATTTATTGCACTAAGAAACTCTAACAGAGTTTGTAGTCCCAGTATGCTGAACACTGAAAATTTTGAGACTGTCTCAGCCCCCTTCTAGACACTGTGGAACAAAAGCAGAAGGCAAGTGTTGTTTTCCTGATTACACAGAGGAGGTTCTGAGGCCTGGGCAGACTTAATCCAAGCCACAGAGCAAAATCAGTAGATCTGATGAGTGAATGTGTTTTCTTAGTCATGAGATGGGATTTCTGATTGGGAGATGATACTTCACAGGAAACAACAGTAAATTCCAAAAAACAGTGAAGTGCTGAAAAGCAAGTATTACCAGGTCAAGAAACATGAAAAACATCTCCAAATAAAAATACAGTCTAATTAGAAAAGAAATTTAAAGTTTATTGTAAAAGTGTGTCTTTTATCATAACTCATGCATCGGTAAGAACTAAAATTTTATATAGAAATTACTTCAAAGAACGTACTTAGATGAGTTCTTTCTCCATGATCTATTAAAAAAGCCCTTAGAAAATGGTGCAACATTCATAAATAAAATTTGCATAGTTCAAATATAAGTTTCTAAATAAAAGCAGTATACTGATTGTTTCTACATGTTACAGAAAAATAACTAAGCAGAAAGGAGCACTTATTTTGGTCCACAGCATATATATAATGGTGCAGCAGTGATAAATGGAGTGTAAGCACCACTGTATCTACAACTTGGGTTTGAAATATTAAGCTTAGCAAGATGTGAACATGACCACACACATCAAAAGGATGTTCCAAGATGCTGCTCACCTCTTTCTGTGCATTCACTTCCCAGGATACTAAGCTTAAAATTTTAAGCAGTAGACTAAATTTTTGAAGAAACTACTTATATTGTAAAAAAAAAAAAATCTCTTTAAATTAGAAATGTGTCTTGCATTTCTACATGCCTTTCCCCTAGTTTAAATACCCTCTTTCAAAAAACCAAGACCTACCTTTCTGCTCTGGTTTTGAGTTCCTAGAAATCTTACCTGACTACACTTCCAATATAAGACCTGAATTTACTCTTGAATAGCAGGCTTCGTAAGAGTCCAGCATAGATAATAGTGATTTACCCAGCTGTAATATGGAACAGATTGAGATACTTCATCTTAAACATATCTTGTCTCTCTTCCCATTCTGCTTATCTCCCTGAAACTTTATTGAGAGTTCTTGGAACTATCCAGTGTTCCCCTCTGCCTGTTTATAGGCCCTTGCTTTGTGCATATAGACACTTCACTGGAATGTAGCTGTAGAAACAAATTCCTGTGAGGCAAGTTAGGGTGGTAGTTTGTAATATTTGATACTGCATGCTTAATAATTAGGGTATGTGCTTTTACATCTTGGTAAACATAAGGTAGCTTTAGGTAGTTTGGTGGTCAGTGAAAGTGGGCAAATCAACCTTGTACCCACCACAGGAGAACAATGTGTGCATGAACAGCTGCCATGGATTACATAATGCACTGTAACTTCTACCTTCCCTTACTTCACAGTCTGTGTCTGGAAATAACTTGTTCTGGTTGCTATATCTGACTTGTTGAATGACTGAGTGATTGTAGGAACTAATGCATGATTACCCATAAAAGCTCTTCTTTAGCTGGAGTTGTGCATGCTAAGGATTTTCTCTAAATGACAAAGGCTCTAATCCCAGTTCTTTATCAATGTCATTAATATAATTATGTATACTTGAGACCACCATATTTTTATGCAAGATAGCTGTGGTAGGGTCTTTTATGCTAAACTCCAATAAAGACCTTATCCATGCCTAGGTTGGAAGTGCCACACCTCTCATATGGCATGAAGAGGTATCTAAGTTAGAAAAGCTGCTCAGTGTGCTGTTATTGCTTGTGTTATGTCCTAAAGGAACATGAGTCAATCAATAATTAAGCCACAAAGTACTGCCTGTTGACATGGCAACATGTTCACAGATGTGCCGTGAACTTAATGTCCTTCTTTCATGTGAAAGTAAGAGTCTCCTTAACTCAGTAACAAAGAATTGGAGCAGACGTTGCCAGGGGAAAAGGAGAAAATACAAAAATGGGATTATTTCTTTTATAAAAATGGATGCCTTGGAACCCTTTCTCTCTCAAATCCACTGTAATAAATGGTCTCTCTTTTATTTATTTATTTATTTATTTATTTAAAGTACAAGGACCTTTCCCTAATCAAAAAAATCCCCAATTGCTTATTGCCAAACCCTTTTAGAAGCATGAAAGGAACTTCCTTATGGATCGCTTTCATGATTGCTTCTTTCCCATGTATTTCACCCCACCCACCTTTTTAATGGAGCTGAAGTGAACACACTCTTTTAGGTGACTGCTGTTTAGGCAAGTCTCTGTCTAGCTCCAAGAATAACATTAGCTGCTGCAGCACAGATTGGCATGAAGGTCCAAATGTGAATTTGTCATCGTCAGTTGGTGCCTGTTGTTCTGAAGACCAAAGAAGCATGAGTTTGTGTGACATCAACTTCCGTACGTTGGGATCGTTTTTCCTGGCTGTTTCTGCAGTTTCCCTGCACGTGCTCCCACTCTCACACTCTCTCTGCTTGCCAGTTACCCTGTTCTCCTCTTGGCTTGTGTGTCTTTCTTCCAAGCTTTCTGCTGCAGATGGTAATGGATCTCGCCAACATGTTTTGTTTGCCACATGTGTTGCTACCTGTGTCACAATGGGTGAGGGTAATTTTTTTTTCCAAGGCATCTTTTTACTTCTGCCTGAGTCGGTCTCTTGATCTTTGACACATTAAAAGTTTGCTACACGTTCTTTCCTTTGGGAGCTTGGTGTCCTCCATGCAAAGGACATGTCCAGTCCAGCAGAAATACGCTTTTATAAGATTGCTTCAGCACTGTTTGTGCAACCACTTTGCAGAACTTTGTTATTCATGATTTTATCTTGCCACTTGATATGCATAATAGCTTGAAGGTGCCGTTGATTAAATTTTTCCAATGCTTTGATGTACCAGTACTAGCATTTCCATGTTTCTCAGCTCTAGAGTGAGGTAAAATTTAGAATACTACAGAAAAACCAGGGTTTGGTCTTATGTCTAGTAATTCCAGATTTATTTGATGTAATTCTCCATCTCAATATACAAATACTAATTGATGTATAAAAGCCAACTGTTTTGAAACTCCCATGAGGGGAAGACGTTAGATGTAGGGTTTAAAATTGTCACGTGTATTCCTTGCCCTTTAAAAAATCAGGTAAGTTTTGATAGCTTAAATTCTATAAAAGTACAAATCTCAGCTGCAGATTATTGTATATATTTGGCAGTCTGAATGTTTGATGGACTCCACACCCTTCAGCAAGTATTAATCCTAGCCTTCCAGACATAAAATATGTGGAAAAGTAGTACCTAAGTACAGTGATAAAAAGAGACAGACAAGATTGCTGAGACAGCAGGGTGACCTCATACTTTATGAAATACATCCCTTCATTTCTCCTTGGCTGTTTTCTTTTTGATGCTTTTCTTCAGCATCCTATATGAGTTCAGATCTCTGAGCAGAAGAAATTGTATTTTTAAACAAGAAACTTCTTTCTCCTTATATCACTTTCCAATTTTGATAAAAAAGTGTACTCTAGCAATATATTTTGATAGGATGAGGAGCAATTCAAGAATTTAAGATCCACTAAAGCATCTTTAGGTTTAGATTTGGGCAAAGTGTACAGCTGAATGACATGTTTGCTGTGCCCTTAATAAATAAATTGCTCACTGGCTGTGCTGCTTGCAAACAGACAGCCTTTAGGCAATGCCCAATTGTCCTTTGTAATATTTGAAAGGCAGGTTCAGTTGATCTGGAGAAAAGGGCCCAAATCTCCATTTTAAAATACTGACATGCTATTTTCATTTGCTGAAAAATAATACTCTAAAGCTCTTGACATGGAATTCTTCTGTGAATTTTTAACACAGTTCATAAACCTTACGATACGTATAATTTACAAACAAAAGCTAGACATTTAATGGGATTTCTGCAGGCACATTATAATTATACCTGAACAATAGTCAACACGGAAGGGAGTGATGGTAGCACCTTTAGGAAAAGAGAAGAATGACTGCTACCTCTGCAAGACTTAACTTGATGGGAACTCAGCTATTCCCATGGCAAATCAAAACACTGAAATTATGCTGATTTAGTACTTGGTGTGCATTTATGACACGTTTTAGGTTGGTTTTTTTTAGATCTTACTTGAAAAGTGTTGCACTGATATAAGTGGGCCTCATGATATTCAATAAAATTCCAGCCATACAAAAGAAAATTAGTATGTGCAATACCTTTGGTTCACTCTCCAGCACATGTACATGTTGGAAAAAAATACAGTAAATTATTGTACTATCGACTGCATTCGGATCTCTTCTAAGCTGTAAAGTATACTTTATTCTGACCTTTAGTACTTGGAGACTTTCACTAATTTTGCAAATTACAGTTTTCTCTGTTTCATTCCTATGACTTTAATAGCCCCATCTGCTGGCTGAGCACCAGGTATGAGAACTAGCATGTACCTTTCTTGAAAGCCTCTTGCTATAACAGGGCTTCCATGAACTTGCTACTGAAATGCTCTGTTTTTTTCTAAATGAGACAAGAGAGAGAAAATTGGGAAACTGCATTCCCAGATGAACAGTGCTGTGGAGTTCATTTTGTGTTTACAAAGTTCTTTGTTTCTGCCAATGTCAATCTGCTTTGCTGATGATAAAGATGCACTTTTGTTTTTGTAGGAACTTAATTTCCTAAAACAATTTACAGTTTGCTAAAGTGAAAAACTGTGAAACTGTAGAACCTGGAAGAAAATATAAGATTAAATACAAATGGAAATGCTTACTGGAAAAGGAACTAAGCAAAGATTTGCCTTCAGTAGCACTGAGTCTGTGTTGTGTTCTGGAGTTTGTCTTATTGCTGCTCTTCCCTAGGCATCCGTTTGTGTACAAGGTAGGATACAGGGCAGGAGAGACTCTTGATGTGACTCAGTAGGCTTATTTTCATGTTCTTTTGTTCTTTTAATGGAAATAGATGTGACAGATCTCCCAGAAATAATGAGGGAGGGAGGCTTGATTCACCCCCTCATTCTTTAAATGGAGCAACTCTGAACTGCTTTTTGAGGGAAAGCTTTTGATGTTACCTGTATGGCCATGATAATACTTGTTCTGCATGGATATAAAGAATGTAGCTCATAAGACAGCTAAAGAATATGTACACATGTTTCTTGTACATTACTGAAACTGAACACAAATTTGATGTTGCATCTGCAGATTGTCCTGAAAATAATAATCTGCAGATTATCTACATATAGCAAAATCACTTTAATAGATTCTAATGATATTTAGAAATATCTTACATACAAAAATACATTCTCTACAAAACCTATCAAATGGCCTGGGGAAAAAAAAACCTGAAAAAAAAACAGTATTGGGGGAGGATGTATGTTGGAGGAGTGTACCAGACATCTGATTGTGGTCATTGTGAAGAAACAAAAACTTGAGGAGAAAGGGAAAAGTAGTAATGAATGTACAGTGAATAAGAGCCTAAACTGTATTATAATTTTTGATGCTGTCCATTGCAATAAAGATCACCTTAATTCTTTTGCAATGTTCAGTAAAGAAAACTATGCTGAATAAGAGCAATTCGTCTTTTTCCAAAATTTAATCCAGTGACTGAAGACTGGATGAGAGAATGATTTAACACAGCTAAACAAGCAGTAACAGAAGAATAAGTTACTACAGCCATCCTTTTAATCAGAGGATTCTGGTCTGATAAGATACTTGAGTGTTTTTTAGAGCAGTGAAATACACAAGAAAAGTCAAAATCACTTATGATATGATGGTTTCACCAATATAGCAATCCACATTTTCTTGCTGCTGTGAAGATCTTCAGTAAGTCCTTACAGGGAAATCAAAGTGTAACTTTTACTCTCTTAGTGAATTAATGTTTAAAAATCCTTATGAACTCAAATTGGTAAGTAAAACTTGCCTTTGCTTATAGCCTAGTTTAAAATACAAAGGGATTGAATATGAAAAATAAATAAAATATTTTTTTCATAAAGCTTAAGTACAGGATTTTGTTCATGCTCTTTTAAAAGCTTGTTCAAATCTCAGTTGCTGAAATTTTAAAAATATTTAAATGTTTCAGGTGAGTTTTACTGAAAGTCAAAAGGGCTCATGGTCTCCATTCACATAATTGCTTGGGAAAATATCAGCTCCTATCCCAGTTCTATAATAAATAGCACATGGCTTAGGAGACCAAAGGAGAGCTTCCTGCTGAAGATCATGCACAAATACCAGCATACCATGGAAAATTTTCTGGTGGCGTCAGTGCAGAAGATACAACACAGGATGCCTTTAAGTGCATTAAAAGAACACAGATGATTTTGAAAGGAAACCTGGGAAATACATTGATCATATGTTCAAGATCAACATTTTCCGTTTAGTGGGAGTGTTCCTGTAATATCTTTCTACTTGTGCCATTTTGCCTTCCAAATGCATTTAACACAGGGATCCAAGGAAATCCACCCTGCTGCAGCTTTCCCAGCCTCTGTGCTGCTCCTCTCCTGCAGAGGTGTTCTTTAATGAGCACATGTTTCTCGGTCACAGGTAGTCCATGTTATGCCTGACTGCATTTCTTTACAGGCTTTAAAACCCTAAGCCTGAAGGCACAAGTGCCATATGTACAGTGGATGGAAGCCTGAGTCTCCAGTGGACAGCTTAGGTGATTATGAATTACTCACTTGTGAAATCCTGGAGTGATATAAACAAAAGGACTGGTGAATCATTAAAAAAACCGATTTCTGTTTTTAAAAGAATTTAGTTCATTTAATAATGAAGTTTTAAAGTTAGCTGAAAGATTTCTAACTAATTTTCCTGTATACTTTGAGGGGAAAAACCCCCTGTATGTATATAAAGATCCTACATAAATAATTGTTACCTTTTAAATATCACATAAAGACATGCAGAGAAGTAATCATCAAAACGTTACAAACAGCAGACTCTAAACTTTGTTTTGGCAGGATTGGCAGCTAACACTGACCATTTCAGTTCAGCAAATATCTGGATTTGTCTTTTCCTAAGACCAGCTAATCCATGCTCTCTTCTTCAGGAACTACATTCACATCTTTTTGTATTCACTTGAAGAACAGGTGGCTCAGATCAGCCAAAACTTAATCCTAGCAGACCTTGAAGTTACTGGAACACTATTGCTCTTCCACTGGGCTTAGAAGTTTTCTTTTTTCCCCTGCCATTACTATGATTAATAATTATCTTGCGGCACAGACACAGATGCACTTATATATACACTAATAAATACAAATAGGAAACATAATAGGTTGAGATATTTAAACCAGAAATCAGTCAGGAAGGCTGACCAGCAGGTTTTTTTCATGTGATAGGCAAAAAAATCATATTTTTACTAAACAAAGACAGAATTATTATTTTAGATAGTCTTACAAGTAAGAGACAAATGCTCTTAATTATCGATTGATTAAAGGAAAGGTCGTTTTCTATTCTATGTTAATTTACTGAACAGCTGGACAAATCTGCAAAACTTAGAAAAGATTATTACCAAATGTTTTGAAATATATTTGCCTGTCCTAAATCTGAATGTTGTACAATTTGATGATCTGAGATAACCAATTTGTACTCAGAGTAGTGCAGAGCCCATGACAACACACCTCTTGTGATTGTCTGTACTTAGTAACTGTTTCTAAAATCCTAAACTGTCCACTGTAAGCTCAGAATACTGAGACCACTTACAGACACTTTTCCAAATTATGACTCATTATGTTAAGCCTTCTTTTCATGAAACTCTGCTTAACTGTGCATGGGCTGATTGTTTTCTTTGTCATCTGACTTTCAGACTGGTTACTGATCTCCTTTGATATACTGTACATGACATCCTAACAAAACCAAGTCTTTAATCAAAATGATGAGGATTCAAATGTGTGCCACTGTCAGACAGCAGGGTAACGCTAACGTGCAGCAGATGTGTACTTGCAGGTCAGATGGAATGAATGGATTTAAGACATACAGTTGGTACAATCTTTAGTTTAACCCTAGATCTGATTTTAAAATCCAGGCAAAACATTTTCACAATGAGCTATGTTGGTTTGAACTGCCTGTTGGCAAAATACTGGCGCAAATATTTTATCCATGGCATAGTCCTGACAAGCCCTGATTGTCACAATCTAGAAAGCAACAGGAATTCATTGCAGAGAAAGAGATCGATGACTCTTGATGACAAAAATCACTTGCATTAGTAGTTCTGTGTCAATATTTTCTCTTTCATGCTGTTAATCTGCAAGATCAAGATGTAGAAAAGTAAAAGGCAGGTGATTACTTCTAACAGATTTCATTAATGCAAACCCAAAACACTGAGATTGCATAAATGATATCTGCAGCTGTGAATCAAAAATAACACTCAAGAATCAGGAAGCACCAAGAGCAAATATGTCAGAATATGATCTGCTTTAATATAGTTTAAAAAAGAGCCTGCAAATTCAAGCATTTATTTGTGTAAGCTGAACTTTTCTCAATAAAACAATATATAAACTGTGGGTGGGATAGACTGATCTATTTTTCTCCTACACACAAAAAAGTTTTAAAACAGTGCAGCCTTTCTGAGCTCAGTGGGAGTTGTGGTGCTTCATAATTTCAGGAGATGCTTTTGCTGCAAACCAGTTCTGAAGTGACTGATGCCACTAGTGTTAAGCTACAGCATGATTAATTTTCTTAAGCTCGTTACAGGCATCGAATTTATAGCAGTAAAGACTGCTGAGGACACTGCTATTTATTAGGGAGTGTTACCAGATAGTATTTCTATTGTAGGGAAGTACAGTAGATATAACTTAATGGACTTTAAAAAGAAACAGGTACGTTATACTTCTTGATCTGCTCTGGGAAAATACAGATTTTTGTGCACTGTAGTGATACCTGTTTAATGCTAATGATTTTGAACTGTCCCCCATTGCTGTCGGTACATGCCAAGATTTTGTGGATTCAAGCTGTGCACTGGTTAATTGTAAATTCACTGAAAGATCCACAAGAAATGCAGATGGCAATAATAATGCTCAACTGAGTAAGCAGTTAAGCATTTCTTAACAAGTTATCTTGTTGATGAACCCAGTAGAAATAGTGAAATGGATAAATTAATCAGAGGCTAATTCCTGCTCAAGAGCTCTGAGCAGAATGTGCTGTTCCAGGGATACAAAGGAACCAGAGAGTTTGTAGGTACCTCCAGATGTTGATTCCTCTTGTATAAGAATTTTTCCTATACAGCATTTCCAGCAGTGTCACTGGTGTGTACGGCTGTTGATCTCCAGCTGGAGCATCAGTCCTTTGATGGTTATAGGTAGAGGGATTGAATTCACAGCAATCCTAACGGCACTCTAATATATACCAGACAATGCAATGGCTTTTGTCAGCCACGAGTTTGGGGAAATGTTACCATTTGCAGACTAATCTTCCATTGAGAAGAGTTTTTACTCTGAAAACAGAGGTGAATGAGTCCACTGAGGTTAATGAATTCATGAACATGAGTCAGAGGTGTAGATCAAAACTCCTGCCTTTATTCGCTTACCGTATACTGAAGAATTTGTACAGTCATTGCTTTCCTTTTACACAGAGAAAATAGCATGATAATAACTTTAAGTTGTCATAAGAAAAGTATCCCTGTTGTTTAGTCATGTAGTATAATGCATCTACCAAAGCACGACGTGTATAAAAAATGTTTTTCAAGAGCACTCAGAGACTACAGTATCCAATTTTGTTCTTGGGTGCCCCACTCAAAATCAGTAGAACTATTTTCAGAAGAAACCCCATGCGTGACCACTTCCTTTATGATGGCTCTGCTCCTCACACTGCAGTTCATCTGCATCTTGGGGTCTTTGGGCAAAGAAAAGAATAGAGTTCTACATTTTTCCTTATTCTATTGGGAAGAATTTTATTGAATATTTGGATGAGAAAGGGTAACAATTGAAAATGTAACTTCACCTTTGTGATCTTAGCACATTTTTCTCAGTTCCATTCAGCACACTGAAAATTAACAACTACAGGTCATTATAAGAATATCCACAGTTGTCAGAGAGTAAAGAATAATATGCAAATGCACACTGCTTTAATAGTTGATGAGAGGATTTTTCTCTTTGTGACCCCTGTATTTAGATTATACAGCAAATACCTTAATAAGTTAATGTAGTCACATATTGTGGAAGAGCTCTTAAGTTCCACAGTGTTTACATCTGTATTATCATGGAGCATTATGGCTCTATGATACTCTCTTTGATTCTCTTAAAATACGCTGATAAGTGATGTACTGTAGCTTCAAGCATCTGTTTAACCTAGAAGGTAACTAATGCCACCTTTTGCCACCTGTATATGATGTCCAACACAGTGAATGCTGGTGGAAAATCCCTATTTTGCAGTTGCAAAATATTCTAAACCCCAGTCCTGTTCTTGGTGACATCTTTGTAATGGTACAGTTTGTACCAGGGTTGACATAGCACGGTCAAAAAAAAAAGTTCACTGTGGAAAATATCTGGTTTAGGCTATAAATGTTCTGGGAGAATATTGTCTTAGCTCTTGCTCATGTCATCTTTGGTTTCTGCAGTTGGATGTAGAAGCACTGACTTCTGACTGAGTGTCTGACAAATCAGACTCTCAGATATACATTCTTGTCTTAAAAATCAAAAAGGAAGAGTTGCACATTATTGATAACCACCAACTACACACCTTCCTGGTGATGAAGAATGTTGTCACGAGTCAATGCCTACACTTTTGTCTTTCAATCTTCTGTCTCTGTAAGGCTCCACAATGGTAATATCAGCTGCTTCCTCTCATCTACCCTATGATTCTTCTGTCCAGGACCTCAAATAGTCCACTTGTGCTTTCTTGTCCTCTCTTGCTGTCCATACACACTATCCTGAGGTCTCGTTGCTTTACCTAATTACTAGCTGGGCAAGAGGCAGCATGTCCTGTGGCTGCTTGTGTGTTGATTGTCCAGTTGGCAAGCCAGACAAAACAGAACTTTTAAGTTCACGTTGCAGTTTTTCTCTTAATGAGGCCAGTCATCTATCTAGTCATCAGTTTTCATGTACCTGGGTAGAACTCAATATCTTTGAGATCACTGTTCTTCTATCGAATTTATTTGAGATTGGCCAATAGATTCAAAAGTTAGTGGGAAAGACAGAAAACACAGTTGCATAAGCTTGGGATGATCAGGTAAGGAACAAAGTAATTCTCTCTGAGTGCCAGACTAGACTAGTGCACTATTTAGGTGTGTACTCACTAGACTGAATGAGACAAACAGATTCAGAGATCAGATAGTTTCCTAAACACTGTAAATAATGCTATCCCAGGAATGGGTCAAGGAGACCTGCTTGTGTCAGCATATTCACAGCAGCCTCTCCTTCCACATTCTGCATCATGGAAATAACTTTGAATCTGGAACAGTCTCTAAGGATAATTACACCAGCATCCAGAGGAAAATTTTGACTTTGTGTAGATGTGCAGTGGAATCCTTATAGGCGGATCACAAACTTGAAGGTGCTTATATTGACGTCACAAAAGTCTCTGAGATTTCATTCATCAGCTTAGTTTATGTAGAGGCAAAATCATTCAAATGTGTGAAATTTAGATTCAAAATTCACAGAAATGTTCATTTAGTGAACATTTTTCTTCTGTATTTTGCAGAGGAAGTACAATGAAATCTCTGGATAACCCAAGTAATCACACTAGATTCAGGATGGATTTCTTGGATTTAGCTGAAAAATCTTGCAGTTTGTGGTGGGGTGTGGTTTATCTTAACATAGATGGAAGGCCTCCATCCTAGACATGTCTTCTTGTACCAACAGCTGGATTTATTTGAGTGACTTGTGCTGTGCTGTGGATCTTTGTAGTGGGTGATTTCTGAGATCAACTCCACAAATACATCTAGTGCAATTCTACTGCAATTCCATGTTATAGAACTAGACCTTCAGTGGGCCAGTCCTCTTGAAAAACTAAGAAAAAACTTTCTCTGAAGTTGCAAAACATTTTACCACCACCAGTGACACCTCCCACAGCAGTTTCCAGGGGACTATAGAGCATCTCTTGTAAATCACCACCATATTTTTCAGATGCAGGAAGCTGTGCATCTGTTTAGTGCAGCACAGAAGTGGAGGTGATACTGCTACTGGATTCCTGCAGGACCAAACTCACTGGGCTATTAATTTTCATTTGCATCACTTCCTCAGCACAAAGCAGACTTGATGCTATGTTAACTGGCAGCCCAGAGGTTCACAGTGTGCTGGGAAGTCCAGGTGGTGCAGCTCTGGTGAAAAGGCTTGTGAAGACCCTTCGTCGCAGTTCCAGTGTAGATGTTGAGCAACAGAGGGTGGGCAAAAACAGGAGCAGATGAACTTCTCAGTATAATTTTCTTCTTTAACTCACAGCTTCCAAAATTCTGTGGTTAGGTAAGAATCTCCGCTTTCATTTAAAAATTAAATCTCAGAAGCCATAAAGTAAATCAAAAGAAAAACAAACAGATATTAATCTTGTGATGTTTGATCCAATTTTGTGTTTTGGGAACTGTCTTCTGGTTTTTGAACACCTGGATTTGGCAAGGCTGCTATCATGCCTGGAACAAAATACACAAAGAGTTTTCTTACTATCACTAGTCCCCTTCCACTCCCTTTCAGGCAAATGAACTAATTTGGACAGAATATTTCAACACATTTTTTGCACTGAAGGTGGCTAATAGCCTGCTTCAGAAGGAATATATCTAAAATCCCAAATAAATGGCTGAATAATGTGCTCTTCACAAACCAAGTGATCCAATTCTATAGTAAACCAAAATATTAAAAATTTATTTGTATACTTACATACCAAGCCTGAGTTTAGGATTTAGTATTAAAAAAAAATACAAGGACGGCATAACTGCTATGCTAGGGGCTATGAGTTCTCCTACTTTAATGAGTATCTTGACAACTTTAGGACATTTACATTAGAAATATTTTATATGGTAGTACAGATAATGTGGGAAAGATCTTGGAGTTTGTGATTTTGTACTATTTATTATCTTAATGAGAGTAAAAAGCTGAGTGCATACATTTATTTAAATTAGTTAGGCTTTAAAGACATCAGATTCCTAGATCTGTTAGAACTAAATCCTAAAATATGTTCTGGCAATCAGCAGTTTAACTGAACTGAAGCATGCATTTGCAATTTTTTTCCTGGATTACTATCACATTAAATGTATCCTGCAGATTTGAGTCCTTTCTTTCTAAATTTTCTGAAAATTTACAAGAGTTTCTTACAATCTCAAATTAGAAAACAAAAATATTGCATAAGAACCATTTTTAAAATGGGATTCTATTTTGGTATTTGCAAATGCACTTCATTAATGCCTTAGAGTGTAAGAAAAAGACATTACCTTAAAACTTTACAGTTTATCTTGGTATGACTTAAAGAATACTTTGAAATGCCTTTTCTTCTGTTAAAATGCACTTGAGGGGCTTCTGTGAATCTTTATGTTTACTGAGCACACGAGTGACTCACTCAGAAAAGTTATGGGCTATCAATTAAAAAAGTATTCAGGGATTCCTCTAAATTTCTGTTATTCACTCAACAGGCTGGACATGCTTCTCTGTCATACTGATTCCTAGGATATTAGCTGATAGTTTTTTAGCTGTTTTGTATAAGAAGGTGTCTGTACGCTGAGAATGCATTATCAGATTGTGAGTGGAAGAATTTCCATATGTTTAATGTGGTCATATACCACACATATATTTTACTGAAATACCTGGGTTACCTTCCTGATTTTTTTTTTTCTTTTTTTTTTTTCTTTTTTTTTTTTCACTTTAAGACCTGAATGCAGTGGTCAGAGGGACTGGGGAGCTCAGAATGTTAGTAATGAGATATGGAGCCCTTTTCTTCCAGGTCACTGGCATGAATTTGACCCTGGTTAGTCATAACTGAGAGTCATTATCAGCTGGTGGCTGTTTGGTGGCCTACGACACACAAGCTGGTGGTTTCACTTTGTGTAATGACCCATGGCTGCATACACATGCACACAGTCTGCAGATAAAACATGTGCAAATAGCTTGGGAAATCCCATATATCTCATGACTGAACTTCAAAACTCAGGCTGAAAGGTCATCTCTGGTGGCAATTAAGAGTGACAGGCTTTGTACCCTGAGCCACAGAGAACAAGGTGCTCACCAGCATTCACACAGGTCATTTGCTCCTGCTTGGACAGTGGTACTCACACATTTAAAGCACAATAACACTAAATAATGGATAAGTACTAAATTAATTCTGTACTAGACAAAGTTACAAAGCAAAGTCCCTATAGATCTGGAGTCCATGAGCAAAAAGAGAGAGGCAAAAAATGAAAGATAAGAAAACGGGGGGGGGAAAAAAGTAGTGGAAAAGGGAAAATATGTAATATTAAAATAGAAAATGCAGAGAAATGACAGCAGATATACTGATGGCCCATGCTTCCCAAAATACCTGACTCCTCTTGCTTCCTTTACAGAGTTAATCTACTCCTGTGAAAAAGAGATTTGTTATATAAGATTAAAAATACACCAGATTATTTAGGCACATTCTTCACTTCTAGCGTGTGCTGCTTGTTTCAGCAGTGTCTGTTGTTCCTTACAGTAGGTATCTGCTTATTTACCTTACCAAAGTGTAGGTTTATAATTAAGCTGTGTAGACTCAGCTAAAGGGTTTGCTTGTAATGATGGATGTGGTTTTACTTAGTGAGCAGCAAGCAGCATGATGACCAGGAAATTAGCAAGGAGTAACAAAGAAATAAGATCTCCAGTGATGTGACAGGAACTTTAGAGAGGGTTGGGAGGGCTTTTGGAGCAAGTGCATGCTGGGTCAGGATTTTCCACAAACTCGTTCATCCATCTCTACAGTTACTGTTAAATATCTGTGACACACGTGTGTTGATTCAATGGTGAAAGGCTTAAAGATCAGGCTGGGTTGACATTTTTCTTGTAAGGCTCAATATCGTGAAAACATTTGAAGTGTAAAGAGCTGTAGAACTGGCTAGTTTCACATGTCATACTGATGCTGTGTGGCTTTGTAAAAGAACTGATACACTTTGACGCTCTAGGCCTGAAGCAAATACAAAGCCCAGGACTTCTGAGCATGGCAAGAGACCGTGAAGCAGCAGCAGAGAGCACCAGGTAAGATCAAATTCCTGGCTACCTTCCATTTCCCTGTCACACCGTGTATGCTTAATAAACTGCTTTTACAATAGTGATAGGATATGACTGCCACCTGCATGCTATGTAATGTGTATCCTCTACAGAAAGAACATTTTGCAGCTGCAAGATCTAAGTACTTTAAGCCTAGAATACCTGGATGTTCTAAGGTGAGCTCACTGCTTTCTAAGCTGTAAAAATGCTTAATCCCCATGTCACTTTATATTATTTTGTAGTTAAGGATGTCAGTGGGTTGACAAAGGCACATAACCAGGGGCAGAATCTGGACTATCAGATTTATTAGGATGTGATTCCTCAACTAGACACTACAGCCCTGTAAGGGCACATACTCTGCTTTTTTACATCTGAAATGTGACGGAGAAGACCTTGTCTTGCAAAGCTGTAATTGCCAACTCTGTGACAATTCTATGTGAGCTCAATGCTGGTAACATGATAGCCTGCAGATGCTAAGACCAGTTTAATTTAAGAACTTTAAACAATACCAACTGACCACATAGCAATATATTTTTGTCTGACTCTTTTGACTGACACTTAGGTAGTAATCTCTTTGTGGCAGGAAATCATCTCTTACTTGATAATTATACGAGGCCCTGTTCGCAACTAATATTCTATTGAAAAATTATTATATTGTTTAATGATTTTTTTAAACTTAGAATAGTGCAAACACTGTACAGCTTATATTAAGTCTGAGACTTATTAATAATAGTTGTATATGAATACTTTTCTTCTCTCTAATTCTCCTCTGCAGTCACTTTTCTTTAAGCTTCAGTTATATTACCTCATTAAATTTTTCTTGTTTTGCAGCAGTAGGTTCTGCTCTGCTTGAAGGCAAATCTTTATGCTGTATTTAGCAGGGGACTGTTTGTATGCAGTCTTCACTTTCTGCTCATTGTGTCTTTTGGTGCTTCTTGCAATAAACTTAGGATTATTATATTCTTTAGTCAACTCTGTTTTTGTCTTTTGCAGTCCTTCCTTGCTAATAAGAAAGCCAAGCTTCTTTCACGAACTCAAGAAGCGTATTGCTGCTTTCCAATAGGTAACCACAGCTACTTCATACGTAACCATTGATTTTCTATCCAGGGATATGTAGGAAGTCTTACAAAGAGCATGAGTAAGGACGCATCTAATAACATGTCAGACTTCTCCTGTTTCCACACTTGAATGCTCAGTCCAGAATACTGATCCCCGCACCAGAGAACAACCACAGTTTACAAAGTCAATATATACTGTATGAAGTAGCTGTATAGTTATGATAGTTACCACAGGGAATGAAACCTAAAATTTTTAGATGCAAGCAGAGGGCATAGGCAGGATCTGACTTTCCTCTGAAGTGGGCTCAGCTAGAGGAAAAATATTGATTTTCACCACAGCCATCCTTCCTTCAGAAGTTATTTCATGTTTGAAAGGAATGCATGAGGCTATAGAGAAAAAGGGTGGTATTTTATCTTAATTTATAATTTTATTTTATTTACAGGGTTCCATTATTTTATGTGTTCTCTTCCTTAAATAAAAGCAAATAAACCAAAAGACTTTCTTTAACTGCAATGTTTGATATATACTCCATTGGAAGTTATTAATTAGTAACAGTGTACAGTTGTGGCAGTCATGATTTCTTACAAGCAGGTATTGCAGAAATCAAACAAAAAAAAAAGTAAAAATAAATTAAACTTGAGACTTTTATTGTGTAAAGACCCAAACATTAACAAATTTCTCTGAACCAACTGCTATGTCTTAAATCTCGGAAGTCTGAAACCAGTGTTTCTAAGACTGCATGGAAACTGGAGATTCAGTTCAGGAGGTCTTTGCAGACCAAAATCAATTGCTTGGCTTCAAAACCCTGTAGTCAATACTGGCTTTTTCTGAGAGAAGGGCTGCTGGGCTTGGTGGGACACTGATCAGATACAAAGTTGCTGCTGGCATTGGGTAGGTTTCAGTAGAACACATTTATGCTGAAATGCAGGTGCTCCTTTCACGTGAGCATTGGGAAAGTAGACATGCAGATTAAATTTTCTAAGCCCGCTGGAAAATGTAGTTTTGTCTGTGTTCTTACACTCATTTTTTCAATGTGCGCAATTGACAGCTTGATAATCATAAGCAGTATGGGAAGAAAAAAGAAACAAAATCAATTCTAAACCAGTATCCTATGCAATTCTCATGTTTTGGCATTTACTTGAGGTAATTTTAATAAAAGCAGAATTGCACTGTGTACCCAAATGAAAATATATTTCCATTGCAGCATATATATATATGTATGCGTGTACACACACACACATATATATATATATGAACTCCAGTATTATTCCTGTCTCTTGTAAAAAATATAAAAGCAACTCCTCTTTTTTCTTTTAAATTTAAACAGTTCCACATCATGTTCTTTTCCTCATTCTTCTGAAGAATTTCTGCCTGAAGCACAGCTACATTACACTCATAAAACATATCAAAGTATCAGCATTCTCCAGTACTCCAACCACTCCAATCACTGCTGTGTGAACAGCTGCAAGTGCATTTTTTTAATATTTGCAACTAAAAATACTTCTGTGCTTAAAAGTGTCTAGTTCTGCATGCCTTCCTTGGCCAGGACACTTCTCAAATATTCAGTGAAATTCTAAACCCAGTAGGACTCAGACAGAAAACCAAAATCTTGGTAATATACCAGGGGGTAAAAAAAACCCCATAGCAATAAATTTAAAAAAATAAATTTAAGTTAAGAAAGCAAAAAACCAAATTCTTAAAAATACTGACTCAAAAAACAGCTCTGTATTTCTGAGAGAGTTATTCCTTGTGCAGGAAATACCTGTGTAATTAACGTTTACTGAAGCAAAACTTCAAACCTGCATTCTGCCCATTCCAAACTTCTGCTGACTTCATGCAAACCTAAGTGTTCTAGAAGTGTCCTACTTTCTTATAAAGAACAAATGTAGATTTTTTAATAATGTAAGGAAACCTAAACCTTACTAATACAGTTGCCATATAAAATTATAATAATCGTGTTAGCATGGATAGTATGAAATAAGCAACAAAAGATGCTGGATATTAATGGAAATTCAAATATGATTGCAGTGATGGACCATGGCACACTTTGCTGAAGATGTCTGGCTGCAAAGTCCGGGAGTCCAGGAGAGGCAATCAGGTGAACTAAAGACAAAGTTATTCATTCCTTGGTGAAATAATTCTGCATGAACTGGATGTCCAGGGTTTTCAGTGACTGAAACTTTGAATACTTAAAATACTAAGAATTTGCATGTTATTAGGTGGGTGAATGGTTATCTGCTTATTCAGCTGTTAATAGTAATCACAGACCATTAGAAACAAATATGCTACACATATCAATAAAGGAAAATATATTGAGACTGCTTCACAAAGCACTGTCACACTATGAGGTACATAAACAGTGATTTGGTACCTCAATAGCAATTTTAAGTATGGCAGTTTGTTAATCCTAAAATTGAGGAAAAATGAATGCAAAAGTAAAGAGAATATCTAGACATTTAATTAACTCATAATTTGAAATGCTTTTTGTTATTATTAGTTCAATTTATAAAAGCAGCATGTTTAAATTAGGTGGGTTTATGTGTAGTTCTTCTCTTTTTACTATACCTTCTTAGCAAAACAAGAGCTTTTAAAAACATAATAAGAAAAAGGTTTTTTCCCTCGTTTTCAGTTAATTTTGTTTTTTGATTGCCACAGCAGTCTTTTTTAAACTGATGGATTAATATGTTGTAAGGTATGAGGTATAGAATGAGATTTTTTATTTTCTACATCACCCAACAGCCAATTAAAACCCTAAATCAGTTTATGAAAGAAAAGAACTCACTTACACTTCTCACAGCACACAGGGTAAAAAATGGGTCCAAAATTTTTAGATCTTTATATTTATTTTCACTTCTTGAGGCAATTAATCTGGCCAGGTGCAAAAATGACAGGGGAACGAGCCTTCAAATTGAACTCTTAATTCTTTGGAAAAGTTCATAACTGAAACAATGTTGTGCTATATCAGCAATAGAACCCAAGTGTGTATTAGTTCTTGTTTACTAATTTACTCAGTTATTCATTCCTCCAACAAATCTACACTATGTCACTTGTATCAGTAGCTCCTGTATTTAAGGCATACCAAAAGTCGTAGATGTTCAGATGTTAAGTTCCTTCTTAAAAACAGCTCACAAAACATCTCTGACTATGTCTCATCCATCAAATAGCAAACAATGAAAATCTATGGCATGAAATTGTACCTTGAGGAACTTCTTGTTGAAGGAAAAGAACTATAAAAGGAGAGGAAAACAGCAATTTCATTATTGAAACAATTGGAGTAACTAGTCCAAAGATTCTCAGTCTACTCTTAAAATACTGTTTCTATTCCAGCATTAAGTGTAAAACCCCCAGTGCTGTTCCAGATTCACATGGCAAGCAGCGCTGTGTTCAGTTGTAGAGTAGGTTTCTAAGCCACAGTAATTTCAACGCCACAAGGAACATAGACTATTAAGTAAGTTGTAGAACCTGGCTAATTCACATCAGTAGTTCAAAGCACCAATGTCTATTACTAAAATTTGTAAATTAGTAAGTTATCAACCAGCATAGCCCATTTTCACGATTTTCCCATGAGCGTTAATGATATTTGATGCTTTCTTAAAGTCTGCTCCTGCAGGCTAGGGAGAAGATGCAAACTTTAGTTTCCATCAAAAAAGAGTTCTCACCTTTATGGTTAGAGATAAAACATGAAAACATGAGCCAGCTGAACCCTGGAGTATCAAAAACCAGAAGGCAAATAAGCAGAGCCCCATATTTATTTATTTATTTATTAAAGATCTGGCAAGCATAAAGCTAATCTTTTGATATTTGATGGACCATTTTATGCTTTTTAAACACCTGTAGTTAGCAATATTGAACTGGCACAATATGAAACAGAAGTGCTCTCCAAATACCATTATACCAGGTCCTGATTTTGCAAGTCGATAAAACACCATCCAGTGGGAGCTTACGGCACTGTGCAAGTTTGAACCTTTATTTCATAGATGCAGGTTAATATTAATGATTTATTAAAATAGAGTGTAAAATATTCTCTTTTTTTCTGTATAGAATTAAAGTAATCCTTGTAATATGAAACCTGAGCACAGCTCTCTAATTTAGCACAGCACATAATTATGGAGTTAAGCACGTGTGAAAACGCTGATTCAGCTTTCTTCTTCTGTGTGTGCTGAGAACTAGGGAAGAATCTTCAAATTATTTAATGTGTTATTTTATTATTCATTTAAGCACAAAACACAAAAAAATGGAAAGGGCACTGAAAGTATTGGAGGCACAAATCTTTCTTTCATTTGAGAGATCACCAAGATCCTCAGAATGCATCCATGAAAAAAATTATGAAATTAGTTTCTGTATGTAGATTCCAATTTTTGCAAATGATGAAGTAATGCTTGTAACAGATTTGTCTTTCTGAGTCTTGTTGACCTAGTGAAATATGGCTCTTTTTCCTTCAGGATCATGCAGGAATCTCAGCTTAAACCTTATATCTGCCAGAATAGAGGATTAGACAAATTGGCAGGTGGTAATAGATTCAGAAGTTAAAAGGAAACAAACTGAGCAGCAGGATAAAATCAGGGCAAGGTAATTAACATTCTGTTTATATTTTCAAAGAAGAAACAACAGGAAAAGAACAGATGCTGGTTCAGATTTGTGGACACTCCCAGGAATTTTTTGCTTTAGGTAAAACAGTAAGAACTGCCCAGAACCCGTGGGACTCAACTGGCCACTCTGGTGAAAGAGGTCAGATTGCACTGAGGCACAAGTCCCACAGAAGGGTGTCATTTAATACACATGGTTGCTTCCTGCACAGAACTGCTTCTCAGCTCCAGATGCGCTTGTGGAAAAAAAAAAAAAAGTCACAAGGGAACAACCAGAATTTAGAAATTATAATATAAATTAAAAGTGATATCAGAGCTATTGGGAGTTTGTTTAAGGCAAATTTTAGTCTGGCATCGTACCATGGTACCTTAACACACCTGAAGATATATAGCTCAAGAGCTACAGGGGAAAACAGAACAATCATGCAGCAATCAGTCATTTTTTAAAATACCACATGGGGCATATGGCAGAGAACAAAGATTCTGTGCACAGTACCTACTGCCAATGTAATGTTCTTTGAGGGGCTGATTCAGAAGTTAGATGATGCAGAAGGGACTGGGTTTCTTTCAAAATATGTAAGGTTTTGGAGACCTTACCAAAGAAAAGAGAAATCATAAAAAATGCTGGCCCTAGTGAGGGCTACTAAAAAAGTCCCAGCTGCCCAAGGTGGACTAGACCATTCCTTAGTGATTGTGTCCCTGCAGCTTTGCAGAGGTTGAATACCTTCAGCTGGCCTGAGGCTTGATCTAGTGACAGCTGAAGTCTTTGTAAGTTTTTTTCAATAATCTCAGTGAGCTTTAAAACATACACCCATCTGCAGCCTTTCACCTGTAGTGGGCTGAAGAAATATCTGTGCATCTGATTTCTGTGTCTATACAAGCAACATCGAAATAATTTTACCAGATTGTTTGAAATACTTCAGTAGTTTTATTTAGGCCTTTAAGTATATAGCAGCTGTATCTGAATATCCAAGCAGAGGTGATTTCATGCAGAGAGAAAGAGAAATTTTTGCTTTTCTCCTGTGTAGCAATTTATACTGAAGTAGGATTATCTTCCGCTCTAGGGAAAAGATAAAAAAAGTTTAAATGTCAGTGAAGGGAATTTTGAGGCAAAATGCCTCACAAATTGTCTCTGCAGACTTGAAAAGTGAGAATTTTACCCGTAATTTTACATGTGTTTAGGGTGAAACTCAGGACAAAAGAGTGCTGTGACACCCTGTCAGTGAGGTGTGGTCTGAACACCAGGTAGGGACAAAGCCTTTGGCTAAGGCACAGCTGTGGAACCTGAGAGAGATGTTCAGAACCCATTTCTGAAGAATTTTGTAGGTCAAGCCCTTTTCCAGTCTGTATCTTGATCTCTTCTCTGGTAAAATATGGATCATATTCCCAAACTACACGATGAGTTAAATTTCACATCATCCTTAACACTTATGAATGCTTGTAATCATTCAATGTGAGATCATAGAGTCTGGCAAGGTAAAAATTAATCCAAATACAAGGTAATCAAAGTCAAAGCGTTCTATGCAGCAAGAATACCCAGTATTACCCATTGGGAATAAATTTCTATTCCAGCCTATTTCAAATATCCTTGCAATGCTACTGTTATGCCATCTGGAGTTTCTTATGGCAGTATTATTTTCCTTGCAATGGATTTTAGCATGGAGCTACAAGGGATTCTTGCCTAGAAGAGGGAACTTGTTGATTTTCATGTCTATTAATTCAGCATAACACTTATGGTATGGGTTTATTTTACATTAACAGATTTGGATGTTAAGGCAGCAGAGTGTGTTTGCTCTTGTTTTTATTGTTTTATGTTAGGTGGTGAACCATAAAATATTGCAGGAATTTTAGCTATATATTTTAAAGTTTTAACTGAGTCTTTTATAGTAAGCTAATTTTTCTCTAAGATGTCATTACATTAATTTTTGAAGTATTCAAATTTTCCTCTTTTTTTATAAGAAACATAAAGGGAGATTAAAAGCAAATTTGATTTATACTTTTAAAATGTATTGTTTCTGGACAGTGCTCTTGTAGAGGCTAGGTATATACATTTTGTATATTATGTCCTTGAAGAATTCCCACTGTGGGGTACATAGACATATTTACGTTTCTCCTCCTTTATTTGTTAAGAATTTATCTTGTTTTTTGCTGCAGTGTGCATAACTCCATGCTATATAATATAAGAAACATTTTGTTGAAATCAAATTCCCCTAATTGTCTAGCATACTAAATTAGAAAGACAATAATCTTTCTTTTGCTAACACAATTCTTTCTAACCCAGTGACCCAGATCCCAGTGAGTTTCATTAAGCCCAGAAATATGATTTCAGAGAACAGTCTGTACATTGGTGTTAGTTCTACCTTTTAAAAATTGTTTCCCTTATGCATGGTATTTTCATCTGTTTGGTTGCATATCCTTTCTGTTTTTTGCAAAGCAAAGCAAAGATGATAGTAATAATAATAATAATAATTCCTAAATCATCAACATGGCCCTAATTGATTTCTCATTGTCCGTTTACTAAACTGTTCAAGGGAATTTTCAAATAAATTTTTTACTGAAAAATTATTTCAGGTCATCATCCCACAGCATGAGAACTAGATTTAAAGAACATTTACCCCACTTAAATAAGCAGCATAACAATAGGCAGAAGATATTTCACTGTAAATTGGAAGGAAATAAGCAGAAGCTAATTGATTTACAAAATAAATGACTGGAATGATTTTTAAATAAATTATGAGCAGGTATACTAGAGCTTATAAATAAACCCCATATCCTTCTAGAAAGGTTCAACAGGCTAATCTTGGAAACTAAGGACCAGCAAATCAGAGCAAGGATGCTGCAACAACATCTGGATAGACATCCCCTGATATTCTTGGCACTTACCAGACATTATTTCATTTATGGAAACTAAATTTCAGCCCAGACAGCACTGCACTTCACATAGTGACAAAATGCTCAATGGGCCATTCCAAAAACGATGTATTTTTAGACATCCAGAGAAACTGCAATAAGCCTCCCACTCACTGGAGGTCAGGAAACCTAAAGCACATGGAAATACTACAAGTTTTGTATTGAATCAGCTTTTTCAGAAAAGCTGAAACAGTAGGAGGTATCAGGAAGATTTGAATAACCCCTTTAAATCATATTCTACTGGATATATTTGCTGAACAAATTTTCACCAGTTTATCTGGAATTCTGTGTATTGATTTCTGTCATGCTCCAGTAGATATTCAACATGACTTCAATGGATGAGTGAGTTTACATTTAGGGTTGCTCAGTTTAGTAGCAGGCAGTGCTTCTAATCCCTGTGGAGCTGCTATTAGCCATTGGTTGACCTGAAATTCACATGAGTTGGCTTTAATTCAGTGCCTGGTTTGCTCTGCCTGGTTTGTTGCTTTGGGTGGGTTTTGTTTAAATTTGAGCCAGTCACTTAAGCCAATTTTTCTTGAGGTTTTTCTTCTTACTCTTGAGAAAATCTGTTTCTAACAGAACTTTCAAGCACTCCTCCATGATCCTATTTCTTGTGCTGATTGTCTTTAGGGTTTGGCCAGAGTTGTAGGGAGAGCCAGGGACAAGAGGACGGGCAGGGGGAAGCAAGGTTGTGCTTTCAGCGTGGCCTCTAACATCAGCATGTTTTGTTCCTAGCCTGTGAGGAATACCCTGAATGTCCAGACAGTATGCAATTAAATTCCAGAGGTACTGGAGGGAACATTCCACATGTTTTTAGTAATGACCTTTAGAAATTTAATGTGACCTTTTTTTTTTTTTTTTTAATAGTGTCATTTGGGATCTGGCAGTCTAACTTTTGATTAGGTTGCAGAAGGGTTGCATTTTATATCAGAAAAAAAAATTATGTCTGTATTTGGCTTGAAGAAAAGTACTTGAAACCTGTGTGCAATCCTCAGCAAAGACAGGTTTTCTTTTATGAAGGCAATGTTTAAGAAGCAAATACATTTCATCTCCTTTTTTAACAAGGAGAATATTGCTGTGATTTAAAAGTCTGAGATATTTTCTGGGAGTATTTCTGTTCTTATTGCAGATTTCTTTGTATTTATCTTACTGGGAACTACTAGTTGATGGAACAAAATGTGATTGCAGGATCTTGTAGCTTTAGAAGGTCCTATTCAGTATTCCCCATGTGTGAAAATCTCACTAGCTGGCATTACAAGGGCAGAATCTTAATGCACTTCTTTGGGTTTGTTCTGTAGAGCATTGGTTTGATGTGGCCTCTGCCTTTTTACTGGCTAATCAAGGTCCTCTGGGACGGGAGATGGGTAAGTAGCTATTTCACTTATCTTGTACATGTCCATAATCAAAGATACATGGTTACTTACCACGGAGATGGACAGGAAATAACAGTGAGGGGGGAGATCTTTACCTCATTAGTAACATTACATTTCCTATAGTGCATATTTTTCATATATTAAAAGTTAATAAGATGGTGTTAGCTTACAAGATTTAAAAGAGACGTGATCATAGTAAATGTGACTAGAGATCCAGAAAATATTACTAAGGTATTTTAAAGCATTTCCAAAGTTTTTCCTTCGCATTCTTTAAATGTCAAACAGTAGTATTTTTTTTATTCCTTGTTTAAAATCTTAATGCCTGCAGCTACCATAAATTAATGTTTCATATTATATTGGATATAACAGTTACAGTTTGAGCCCCCAGTCTTGACTAGGGCTGTGGAGTAGCAGGGGAGGAGCAACACCCATAGCAGGATAGCTCCTCTCAGAAGACATTGAAATGTGCCCTGACAAGACTCAGAGAAGTTCTGATGCATCCCTTTTATAGATAAGGAATTGATAGATTAAATTATACATGAAATTAATAACTAAGTTACAACAGAAGTGAATAAAATCTTCTTTGGAGAAAGCTCTGTTTATCATTCCTATAGGTATTGTGTATGTTTTGGAGTGGGCACACTGTCAACCAAAGCTAAGTTTAACACACACATAAAAGGTACTTTGCTGGCATCTTTTCATTGCCATTATATCAAAATTACTGTAGCTCAAATGCTGTGGCTTCAAATCGCTTCTTCCATTTATGAACAGAGTGCTGCCTGTAAGAACAGATAAGAACCAAGAATATAGTTGGCACTAAATAAATAATACTTTATATTTCCATCTTTTTATAAATAACTATCTTGCATTCTTCTCTCAAGTTTACACACATACCTAGATGGGGTTCTGTTTAACATATAAATTTTTTCTATTGTTTAGAGAAAATATATTTAGAGAATTTTCAATTAACTGCAAATACTCCATGAGTTAGAAAAGTCAGTCGCTTCTCAGGAAGCTTTGGTACTCCTGTAAAATGCTTCCATGTATGTATGTATCTGAAAATATGAAGCAAAAAATAGATTAACAGAATTGTTGAGAAAGAGGATTTCTCAGAGAGTTAAAATATATGGAAAAACCCCATCATGGAAGTAACTGGCATTGTCTCAAGCCTAGCTCAGCGTAGGAGAGTCCCAGCCTTTGCACACCGACTGCATTGCTGATTTCCTTTGTGCAAAAGGTAATTTTTGGGGAAGCCTTGGAGGAAAATCCAGTAAGGTGCAATAGCCTTTGTTATATTTAGAGTACGAACAGCTAATTCTATATTTTTATTAGTGCTTAGCATGAAAGTAGCTGGACTGAGCTCCTTGCACAGCATCTGCCTGTGCAGTCAGCAGCTGTAATTGCTGTGAGGGTGGAGATGACACTACTCTCCTTACTTTCTCACTTGCACAAAACACTGAGCAGAGACTAAAATATATCTCTAGTTTTGTGGGTGACTTTAGGTAGTTGGGGATAGAGGCGATAGAGCCAATCTATGCAAAATTTCAGCAGACAGATAAAGTCCCCTGATGAGATTCCTGATAAGATTTAAAATATCTTTTGTAGCCTGTAGAAATGCTACTTTCACAGTTCTGTGATAGATCTAGAAACTTTTGATTTTGCTGCCATGTTTTTAATACTGAGCAGAAAAAAGCTCTAAACTGATTTACTGAAAAAAGGCTTTCTTATGCAATACCCATCAAATTTACAAGAACTGTAACTTAACCTTTTCTTCTTAGTGTTGACATTGTATCTTGCCTTATTTTTACACAGTTCAGTGGAAGTTATGCTTGCAGCAGAATGCAGGCTCTTTCTGCATGTCAGTTTTGAAACATTTTCACTAGGCAAAGCAGTTTGAATCCTGAGAATGGGAGATACGGGCTCACTACCAGAGTAGTTTTACACAAACATTAAGTTTGTTACTTTTCTGTTCTTTCCTTTGTTTTTTTAAACTTCATTTATGGTGACTGTATTTGTTCTGCAGAAAAGTGCAGAAGTAATCAGAATGTTTATTTTATCACCAAGTTTGTATGATAACATTTGCTATAAACCAATTTTTTTAAGGTTCCAAGAGAGTACAATTGATTAGATGCATATTTTCTGCCTTATGCAACAGATCACACCCAGCTGCACAGCTTTTCTCAGGTAAGTGAGCTATTATATATTCCCCTTTTTCTTCCCTTCCCCAACTCCCTTAATTAATAAGAAAAACCAGACATCTATCTGCATGAGGCTTGTTTTAAAGTCAGTACATATATCCATGGAAAATAAATATCTAGTTACTAGGATTTATCCACTGGGGCTAGCTCTAATAATGAATTTGAAATAGGATTTTCTTACTACAGCAAAAAAAAAAAAAAATTCCTCAGACTCAAAGATAAATCAAAGGCAAGTGGCACCCTGGTGGACCAGACAACCCATTGGCAGCACAGTCACATGAAAGCCTCAGAGGTCACTACCTCAGTATCAGCAGAGCTATTTGTAGAGCTTACTGTGGAGTTTCACATCATGGCTGAATCAGAATACTTAATAACCTGGCACCCAAATTTCACGTGTTGCCAGCCTCAGTCCTTATGTAAGCCTTCCTTTCACTGCTTTGGAAGCTTCCCCTTTGAGTTGTAAAACATGGATACACAGTCCTATGTTTTGAGAGCTCAAAAAAAATTAATTTAGAACCAGCATTAAGAGACTTACTGTGTGAATGTACAGGTAGCTGAATTTTATTGCTAAAAAACATGCTGGCTACATCTACAGCAGATACTCTGAAATGAGAAGGACAAGATAACTCCAGTGAAATCTTGGTCATGTGCTTTTTCTTTCAATCTATGATACAACTAGGGGCATTACAGAATTTTCTCCCAAAGCTAACATATTTAGATCATTAACTTTTATGAGTGAAGTATCTGTTTTATATGAATTGCTTGCTTTTTTTTTTTTTTTAAGGATGCTTTGGTTTCTTTTGGGGGAATGGAAATGTAGGTCAGACACTTGAACCCATTCCCACACACATTCTCTTTTCTACCCATCCATTAATTTTGATTTTGAAAAGTCACAGAGGGGTTTTCTGAAATTTCTGAATTTGTGTCTCATGTCCCTGTTCTAATGTAAGAAGAGCCTCCTCAGCCAATTTGAATCTCCCAGAAGCCAAAAATGCTGGAGTGATGGCCTGTCCTCACTTGGAAAAGAGACTGTGGTGCACTGCGGGAGATGTAGTTCGACAGGAATGTTCAATCTATACAGCAGATCAGGAGCCAAGAAATACTTGAATAGAGCTCCCACGGCTAAGCAGGGCTCTGAGCACCTCACTTAATCTGCAGTGTGACCACTCCCCACCTGTAAATTGACACACACTTCCTTGTTTCACAAAGGCTTCAAGAGGATAAAAATCTGTGAAAGTTATGAGATTCTCAGATACTGTGATAAGTCCCAGGATAAACAAATGTTGAATGCAAAACAGCAGCTTACATGGTACATATTCAAGGGCATGTGGAATGAATTAAAAAGATGAAGAGAGGGAGCAAAAGAATGAGAATAGGAAGAAGCAGAAGGGAGGAAGGATACAAAGAAACACTTAAGTCAGGCAGCGTCACTGGAAGCTATGGGAGAGTTACACAGAGTCCTGCACACTCTTGAGTTCAAGCTGCAAATAATCCTGGAAGTGCATATAAAGCAAACTGAGCCATCAGCCTACTAAATGAGGTTTTGCAAAATTCCAATGTTGACATTTTTGTGAAATGACCAAAAGTAACTTCCAGAGAAAGGATCTTACTGTGTGCATTTAGAGCATGAGTGGAGATATTAAACCTAGGTTTTATTTAATATCTCACAATCATCTTTTTCAGAGGGAGAACAATATAAGCAGGTTAAGAAAATTAATTTTCTGTACTGTGCTCTGCCAGTGGTGTAAGGGAAAAGACAAGTCTGGTTATAGACATGTGTGGATCTGTAAATAATAGGTAATAAGGCCATACACAATTTCTTAGCTGCCCTTTCCCTTCCTTTTTGTTGTTGAGAGTGCATATTATGAAACTACTACATACTGGGAACAGATTAATGGATTCTTTTTCTGACAATGGAATATAAAATTAACCATCCACTCATTAAAAAAAAAATTCATTTTTAGAACTGCAGGTTAAGCAATATGACAGATCAGTCAGAGAAACTGCTGCTGCTTTTCAAAGAAGTGAGGAGTATGGTCAGTAAAGACCACACAGGAAAAGCCATTTGGCATGGCAAAAAAGAGGTGACAAAACTCAGAGGAGAAAATGGGTGATTATGTAGAGAAAGCTCTAAATACAGTGATGCCAGGTAGATGGTTTTCTCTTACTACCGGAACGTGTGGAAATCCTGCTATTGGGATGGAGCGTGTGTGTCCTTTTAGCTCCAGAATGTATTGGATGTGATATATTCCTGTGCGGAGTGACAAAACTCCCAGCTAAGTTTTCCAAAAAGGATTTAGGCAATGCACAGTAATTTATGCTGGCTTTCTGCACTTGAGGTCAAAATTGCCACTGGTCATACTAATGACAAGCCTCTGCTCGACTGCAGTGAAACAACACTGGCTGCAGATTAGGTGTGCCGATATTGCAAAACCCCTTTCAGCAGCAAGGAATGAAATGGCTTAATGTGAAATTAGAAGGAAAGATTTTTTGAGGATTGTCTCAAAGTCACTCTAAAGTATCTAATGCTCACGCCATTTACATCATGCTGGGCTGCCTTAGGAGCAGATGAATAGTTTTGGGATATTTTTCTCTTTCCAATGATTCACTTTCTGCTAAAAACAATGGCTCTTAAGAAATAACTGGCTTGGGTACTTCTTTGTGTCCACTTTGCATATACATGCATTGTAGGCATCTTCATCCCCACAGTACCTAAAATCTCCTTGATATTTATAAACTTCAGGGGAAATTTTAAAATGCTATTTAGATGGTGTTTGAAATCCTATTAGGCACCTCATCTGCATTTGTGTGTCTAGATTCCATTTAAAATCTGATACTAGAAACCCATATGACTTGAAATAGAACTTCAGAAATGCAATTTTTATAGTCTGATCTTCCTGAAAAGTATTGTATTTTTAAATCCTTCAGGCAGAACCATTAAGATAAAAACAACCCCCGACTGAAAATAGTGAGAGTATGTTTGTTGTATTTTGAAGATTCTCTCTACCGGTCACCAAGCAAGGTAGATTTTGAGAGGCAAGATCATAAGCCTACAGAAATTAATAAGAACTCCTTGCTTTCAGTGAGCTTCACATCACATCCTTCTCTGAAGTATATCCAGATAGACTTACACACTGTTTACTGCATTTTATTTGAATGAAACTGAAAACTAATGCAAGTGTCAAGAGAAAAACAGCTAAAAATTAAGTGGGTGATAGACCTGCTGAACAACTGATGAGGGGGATAGCTAAGCACCCAGAGGGGTTTGGAAGGAAAACAGCAGGTATTATTTGAATAAACATGTTTAAAATAATGAAGTGTGTCTAAGGTGCATACAAGACATCCAGAAAGCCAACAAAGAGTTTTAATCACAGATAAATTTCAAAACACGATATTCTGGAATTTGTCATCAAAATCCTTCAGTACAGAAATTTATAGATTCTAAATGGCATGACACATCTTCTCATCACATGAATGAAATACAATAAGGCATAGACCTTCCCATACCTTATGACTTCTCTTCCCCACATCTGTTTTGCACAGTGGTTTTTAATTTTAGTGTTTCTTCACCACCACCATTCCCCCGTCCCTCCTGAAGCAGGCAGTGGGAGATCACTGCCATCTACAGATAGAAGACAGTATCACTAATATTAGAGCAAATTAGAACAGTTTTGTGTTGGAACATTTTTCTCTTTTTCCCTTGAGCACTTGTCTCCTCAACCCTGCATTCCTCTTAAAACCTCCAACAAAGTCACCCAACACATGCTATCATTACATTGGCACCCTGATCTTAATTTCCCTCATTAAAGAAAAAGCATAGTATTTTAAGAATCTTAGAAGCTCTGTAATGTTTTAAGTCAAAGTTGAAGAAAAAAAAAAGAGCAGGATTCACAAATGTGCTTCCCGTTACTTACTATGTATGTCAAAATTTAGTATATGTGTCAAAATTATAAATGGCTTCTTACAGCTTTCTCAGAAGGCAGCTGAGAGAAATAACAAACTCTTTGGACATTTGTAGAGATGCATTGAGTAAGTGAGAACCTGCTTTCCATGTTCCAGTGCCTGGGTCATAGTTTCAAGATGACACCTCAAGAGAGACAAGCAAGTATGGCACTGTAGCAGACATACAGCTTAATCTCCATTTAATCCCTGTCTTTTATTTTCTTTCTCCAAATAAGGGAGTAAGAAAATTGATAAACCTTCATGCTATTTTTATTTATTGCAGAAGAACCACACATCTGCAACCTATCAAAACTCATTACAATTAATAGAACTTTAAAAAGGAAAAAGAATAAAATTCATAATTTCCCTCCTGTATCTTCTGTATTTAGATATAAAGTTTTTAATTGTGAGGAAAATGTTTATCAAACATGTCAGATATCCATTATTAAGATACAAGAACATTCAATATTTTTTAATCTCTTCCAATAGATGCTGGTCTACTGAATTATTGAAATTACTTCCTATCTGACAACATTAAAAAATATTAGAATCACAGACTTGGCAAATTAAAAGCAGTCCAGTGTCCCCATTAAGGATAAGTGATTTATCAGCTTGCATTGCCATTTCTGCCATTTCAGTTATGCCTGACACAGTAAAGAAACTGATGGGCAGAACCAAAAAGAACCTATTTCCCTCTGAAATATCAAAGTGTAGGATGGGGCTTGCTGAAATTATTTTTACTTATGAACTTGAGGATTTAAGTCTGCAAGAGATCACACAGCTGTAACATTTAGGTATAAAAATAAGGCAGAAGCTAAATGGAGTAGAGTAAAAGTAATCTGTAATTGCAGGGGCTTTCATTTGCTGTCTGCCCAAATAGTCTTCTTCACGCACTGGAGAAATGCTTCTTATTTGCTTTCCAGGTGAGAAAAATTCCCTGGCTTGTTTACCCTGCTGTCTGTATATCATCCTAGCCACAGTAGAATTCTGCTTTGATTTGGGAGTCCATTGCAGCATGATAATATGATTGCTTCAAGGAACATATTCCTGTACTAGCATCACCAAACAACTCTAAGTCTACTTTTGAACAAGTTAAAGGAATAAAAGCAACAGTTAATCTGGTCTGATCAGGGAAGGAGAGATCTCTGACTCTGAAAACCTTTACCATAAGTGTTTTGCACAACCAGTTTCCCCTTTATAATCCTGTGCCCACTGAATTGCAGAAGATACGTCTGATTTCCTTTAAAACTTCTGACAATTCAAACGCAGTTCAGAAGAACAATTTTCAAAAAATACAAGCTGAAAGTTTAGGCCCCACTGAAGTCAGTGGCAAAAGTCCTTTCAGCTTCAGTAAATTGAGATTTTCATTCATTATATTGATTCAGCTGCTACCTTTAAATACAACAGCTTTAAGGTTGTTTCTACAGAAAGTCAGTGTCAGGTGTATTTATTATTTTAAACCACACCATTTCTTTAGAAAAGTAAATACCTGAGTACCTTTACATTTCAACGAGCAAGACAGGAATTCTGACAGGAGGCATGTCTGTGTTTCACACATTTTTAACATATATTTAATTGAAATGGTTTTATGGAAACTACAGAATGAAAGCTGCTTTTTTCCCCTCCCTCTCAAAGGGCATTTCTGTATGTAGCCAGGAGGTGGCATTACTGGGTAACAGTTAAAGGAACTCATATACACTATTTCTCTTTTGCATATGACAGAGAAAAACGTTTCTTACTATAGTGGCAGTTAGTCAATTAACTGAGGTTTAAACCATGCAATAAATTTGTTTTATAGATTCTTTGTTTTACGAGAAGTGGCAGAGTTATCCAGTAGTAGACATTAATCTTCATGATGAGACAGCAGGGATCTGGCAAGTTCAATTAATCTTCCTGTGGAGTATTTGATAGTAAAAGTCCTTTATCTTCAGTTACATCGTTTTGTTCCTCAAAATAAGCCAGTTTGCAATAATTCATTGACCACAATAATACCCACTATAATACTGTTATAAGAACAGTTAGGAAATTTAAGGGAAAAAATACCCAGCTGAAATGTATCCAGTCAATGAATCTTAATCAGATTTTTCAAAGTCTGATCATTCCCATTTGTGATCCAGTTGGTCTATGGAGTATTGCCATATTTAACATCTGTGTCATATCATGCCTTTCCTGTTGCCTCATTGATCAACAGACAATATGTGATGTTTCCCAGATGTTCAAACACGGCAGATCCCAAAAGACCTATTAAATTACACTGAAAGCAAAACAACATCTATGTTGTAAAAGTTTTGTTAAATTCAGGTATGCCTGAATATTCACAAATTTGCTACAAGATACTTACTGATATTCAAATTGCTTTTAAAAATCAGTCAAACTCTTTGAAATGTCCACATTGTATATTATGTAAGGACTCTGTGTCACAGAGTTGATAAAATTTTCTGTTCTGCAATATAAAGCCAGTTAAAATAAAATTAAGCATCTACTTACACATGGAGAAGATAAACCACTGGATGTTTTTACTTCATTTTACTGTTTGTCTCCACTCACTACATGCAGTCTGTGTCCTTGCAGATTTTTACTCAGATTTCTTGCTGATTATATATTTTTTTCTCTGATAAAGATGAATAAATAATGATTTTTAAAAGCTTGTGGATTGAATTCTCTAAGCAAGGCAAGGCAGTATGTGCTGTTCTTCAATGTGGCCTTTTTCCACTGAAAAACATTATTATATAGATCAAGACTTAGTAAGATGTTATTTAAACCTTTGTTCTGTACCTGAATAACAGTGACATGAAATTCTAGATCGGATTTCAGACAGCAAACGTGATCACCAGCATGGTACAACATTCTGCTTTTTTGCTGAACACAGGCAGCTGCGTGCAGAAAATCAGTACCTTTATTTTGTCATCTGTGAATCAGCAGCACAGAACTCAGGTGCAATCTGTTTAAATCAAAGCAACATTTCTCCACATTACTACAATGACTCATCAAAAGTTAGTTTATTTTGCCTTACTCTTTAATAAGAAGGAAAATAGCCACTTTAGTAGGGTCACTTTAAACAGAGATGTTCCTTCTGTGCTTGTTGATGATACCATCAACATTTGTTTTTCTCTTAAATCAAATAGGTTTTTACAATAGGTTGCTTTTTCTTCCCCAGAAAAGAGGTTAAGAAATTTCAGTTCAGAAATGGCCACATATTTCTTTTTTTGTATTTTCCAATAGAAAAAAGGGGTTTTTTTTCCCCCTAGCCAGCGTTTCCTGGTGGGTTTGTTACCTTGCTGTATCTCCATGAAGCAGCTCCCCC
>JAHLSL010013314.1:1458026-1513984 GCA_025920805.1 Petroica traversi | reverse complement strand
ACAAAGCCAGCCAGGTAGGGGCGGCGGCGGGGCCCGGGTGGGCTTTGCTGTTGATGGGCGCTTCGCCCAGCGCCCGCTCCCGCACGGGCGGCGGGTCCCTCCTCTGTCTGTGGCAGCATCACCCTGACACCCTCGGGGAGTGTTTCCTTCCTCCAGCCTTACCTCCGGGTCCTTTGCTCGTGTTTTTGCCTGTCAGCTTCCTGTGCTGTTCTCACAAGAGAAGCTTGCCCGTTCTATTCTTTTGCTTGGGGCTTCACGTCTTTCCTTTGGTTATTAACATTTGTTTTTTTCTAATGATGCGTTCGTGTTCGTGTTTTGAGGCCTCAGTTAAAGCTACGGCATGTATGGTACTAGCTTTTCCCTAGAGAGTTCATTGTTTTCATCTTTCACGGATTGCTGGTTTATTATCCTACCTGGAATGCCATGTATTTGTCCTGTAGAGGGTATCAGATGTTTCTAGAGTTTTCCCTCCTTTTCTAGGATGCTGTAGTCTTATCTTCTCTAGAGTGAATCTTCATCTTCTTCTGATCCCTTTATCTCTTTTCTCTTTTATATGTGCTTTGCTTTAGTAGTTTAGCTGGTTTCTTTTTAGAAAGAAATACCTTTTTGCCAAGCAGGTGGACTGGTTGAATTCCATGGCAGGATGGTGCCAGTGCAAACCCCACATTGGTCTGGGGGCTTCAGGATGTGGTTGCAAGGAGATTCTTCACCTGAAGGTTTTTGGAAGTCTCAGCTGCTTAGCTTGCTAGTTCCAAGTCAAAGAGATCTGTGTTTCTGTTGGCTGTCATTAATGATAATGGTAATAGCAAAATTAGTGCCTGTAACCTATTCAGTCGAATCCAACAACTGCTCTTGTCTTGGTGAGAGCGAAGAAAATAAAGGTTCATTGAGTTCTCAACTGTCATCTTTCTAGGTCTTCCTTCAGCTATGTAGCTTGTCAGCAGCCCAAGTACAGAATCTGCACTTTGTTTGGATACAGAGATGCTAAATATTTGTTTCTAATGTTTCAGCAGTGTTCTCTCTTTCATGGAATGTACTGATCCTGAAAAACGTTGTGACTCTTTTAGTTAACTTTCACTGTTCCTTTGAGAAAATGCTGGACTTGCAGGGTAAACAAACCCAAGGACAATTTATTAAAGATTTTGGCTTGTTTTTCATCTGACATGCTGGTTAGGGGTGCAGCCTTTGCTGTGGTGAGCTTGTAACTCAGGAAGCAGAAGATACTTAACTGAGGAAGTTCGAGAGGTAACCACAGCAAGAATCCTCTTGTCTAGCAACTGGTTACAGTGCAGGATACTTAATCCACCCAGATGTCAGGTAAACAAACTAACAAAAGGATGGATGCGATCTGATAAAGATAGTTATAATGGCAGAAAAGAGCTGTAGAACAATGAATTTGACAGCATTTATTGGAAAGTCATGGTGTGACTTCAGTATTCAATGCAGTAAGGAACTGCAATGCATAACTCTTATGAATATTCTTCTTCTCAGGGTGGGTCAATGCTAAAGTTTCGACTCAATTTCAAATGCAGAACTAACTGACCAATAAATTTTATATCAGTTAACTGAAAAATCTGTCATTATGGAACGAAATACTGTTTACTAGGAAATTAAAGTTCAGGAATAAGATATCTGATCATTTTTTTTCGTATGTAAAGTAACACAGGATGCTTCTTTTAAGAGCTCATTCTGTAAGAATTCAGATAAGATGTTGGGCAAAACAGTAGGGAAAATAAGAGACTGGCATATATATATATATATATATATAGAGTGAATCAAAACAGCCATGTCTAAACAATGAAATTGCTTATCTCTGACACAGTCATGCCTAGATGTATGAAGTTGTTGAACAAAAATGAGGTGGAACATGAAAAATGGAAATATTTGGATTCCATCTTTTAGAAGAATTCTTTTGCAAAATGCTAAAGCAAGAAAATATAGAGCATGAGAGGTGTTTATCTACAGAAGATTTGTTAAATTTCTACGTACTGTGGGATCACTTAAGGAGACACAGAACTTTGTGTATTGACTGGATGAAAGATGCCAATGGTTACTGTTAACAGCAGAGACAAGCATTGCTTGGGGAAAGAATGAAATTAATTCCTTTAGTGTTCCCAAAGGAGAATGGGGGCAGATGACAGAAACTGGCAGATGTCCCAGAGGACATTGAGGAATACTGGAGGGAATGAGACTACTGTCAGGACATGTGATTAAGGAATTAGAATAATATTTGAAAGCTGACAGAACCTAAAGACAAAAAACATGAAGGCTGATGCAAGTGCATTAAGACAGTGTATATTTAACAATTCATTCAGAAATGTGAATAAATATCAGAAAAGTGACAAGATTCATATATTTTCAAAATACACTGTTTCCATGCTAAAATAGATTTCTGTTTGATGGAAATAAACTACAGTTCTAAATGAAATACAGAATATTATACATTCATAGTTACAAAAAGATTAAGTAAAATAAATGGAGTTACAGAATAACTCTGTTTACTCTTACTAAATCACTGAACTTCCTTGCAAAAGAACTGCATTTCAGTTTTGTTCTTGTAAAAAACCTGCCTCTTCTGTGTGTCTTTATGTACAGCATTTGTGTTGACTAATGGTGGCTACCTCTGTGTGTAGGCTTAAATTCCAAGCGCAGGAGTTTAGGAAAACAAAAATTACTTACTGTTTTATATATGCAGCTGAACTTTGGGGGATGTTTGTCTGGTGCTTGTCAGCTGGGTTTGTCTGAAGTTACACTTATGTAAATGAATGTTTGCTTTATGAAAGGTCAACACCTAACCTTTTATGGTTACTAACACCCTCGTCAAAATCAGACATGACAAGCTATTGCAAACTTAGTTGGCATAAAAAAAGTCACTGTGGGTCTGTCACTTTGTAATCCAGTTATTCCCAAGTGTTCAGATGGTTTTCCCCTAGAATTTTTTACTTAATTGTATTTTTTTTTCCACTGAAAATTGCATGTATTTGTTGGTTTTCACTGAAGTGTCTGACAGTGAGATCTGGAAGACAACTCTTATATTATGGTATCTGTTGAAATTATTCCAGTGAGGTCTGCACCCCAGAGGGAGTAGTTTTAGCTGTTTTTCTGTACATTCCAATATATAAAGCTGCAGTGCTGCTCCATTATCTGTCCCCTAATGATTGCCTCCCCTGTTGTCAGAGAATGGACAGACCCAAAGCTTGGATGTATCTCAGAGTTTGCGTGTCTGTTATGTAGTGATAACACTCTTCATGTTATTAGTATTTTCTCTACTATGCTTTCTGCTTAGGATATGAGTTTAAATTGAAGTTATTTAATTGAACCTAGACTGCAATGAGGATCACTTCTCTCCATTAATGGATTCTCTCCATTAAATATCAATGACGATTCCTTGAGTATAACTCATTTAACTCATGAAATACCAAGCAGAACCTGTGAAGTGTCTTTCCACCTCTCACTGGCTGATAAGCAAGGGCAGGCTGTTTCCCAGGGCGGATGAACTCATGTGCAACTCCCATAAAATTCAGCTTTTTTAAAAAATATATTTTCAAATACAATTTTTTAATTAACTTCCGTGAGTTGTGTTTGCAGTGAGAGTTTGTGTCCTGTTGCTTTCAGCCTCTGCCAGATCTGATCTGCTTTCCTGTTTTCAGTTTGAGAGCTTTTGATGTAGGTGTGTATATCTCTGCCTGCTGGTTCTGCAGGCCTTGTTTCTCATGGTGCTTGTGTGTGTGGGATAACCCAGGTGGTGGAAGGATGCACCTTCTGCTGCATGCTGAGAGTATTTTTAGAGTTTGGAAAAGAAGGGAGCACAGAGAGTGAGTAAGAAAGCGTTAATAGGTGTCAGATGCATTTCTAATTTCTGCTGTGCTCTAAAACCGCAGCCAGGCTAGGATCCCTGTGTAAAGATGTTTCTTCAAACTGGAGGCTGGTGAGCTCAGAACCTCACTTCCTTAGGGTGTTTTGAAATCTCAGTCATGATACTGGTGTAGGAAATCTGTTGAGTTTGAATTCACACATTTTTTAATATATTTTTAATTAATTGTAGCTGAGGGCTGTGTATAGAAGCAGTTTCACTTTCAACAGCTTATTCATGTTGTATTTCTTAGGCTTAGTTTCTCAGAGGTAGTGGAAAGTAATTCTTTTCTGAGGAAACACAACTGCCAATGTTTCCAATTACTGTGAATATCTTACTTTTCATGTGGTCATCAACAGCTACGGTAGCCTCTGCAGGCTGGGTTCTTAAACCTTCTCCTATTGTCAGTGAAGAAACAGAGGCTTCCAAAGAGTGTGAGTCTAGAGCTGATTCTACTGTCTAGAGATGGAGCCTAAGGGGAAGCAGATTTTCTAACCAAAACAACCAAAATATGTTACTACCTTTTTGCTTTCTGAAAGTGATTTAACCTGGTGTCATAAATATATAAATAATATGCTCTGTTTTAATTTCTTATATATCCTGAATGGTGTTTGTCTTTGCAAGTGCTGCAATTTTTTTAGCAACTTTTAAAAGGCCTTTTTCCTTTTTAAAATACTTTTTAAACTTTCAACAATTGCAGGGATGCTGCTTCATATCTCCATATTTCTGCTTTTGTTCCATTGATTTTATGTAGCATTTTGATCCTATCTGTCAGAGTGAAGACCAGATCAGAATCAAGACCAACTTGTTTCCCAGACAGAACAAGTAGAGTGATTGGATTTTGTTGTTACATTATTAGGGGTGGTGGTGGTGGTTTTTGCTGATTTTTTTTTTTGTCCTCTTGACTGTTTTTTTTTTCTTTTCTGTTCTATTGCAGGTATTAACCTAGATAAAATATTTAAGTCCATGTTGACATTGAATTAATACATCAAAGCTTCAATTACACAAATACTTGATAGCAAAGAAAGTACTTCGGTAAACTTAATACAAAAAGAACCTGAACTTGAAAGTGAGACTGAAAGGAAACTTCATTGCCTACATGCAGCTATATTTATTTCCTAGGACTATGAGCTGTTAGACAGTCTGTTAGAGATAATGTCCTTTCCCAATCACTGTCAATTGGGCATGATAAATCCATAACAATAGAGAGAGAAAGCTTCTATCCTGGTCCTACTTTTCATTAGATAATTGGATTTACTTTTCTTCAAATCTTACAGAATTGTGGAAGAGGGACAGTCGTAAAAAGGACATTAGAATTTAGTTTCTTTTCTGATATGTTTAAAGATGAATAATTGTACTTCTACAATTGTATTTATCAGCTGCTAAGGTAGCCTGGGAGTAAGGCAGAAGTGCAGCAAAAAGAAACAGTGAGTGCTTCAGTCAGCGTAAATACAAGTTAGCAGAAGGTGGAGGTCGTGTGCTCTGCAGCCTTTAACAATGCAGCTCCCAAAGCCTGCAAGAGAGGGATCATAATGCAGTAAATTGAAAACCTAGCAGAGATGCAGCTGCAGTTTGGAAGGAAGTTATTTATATTTTACACATAAAATATTTATATATGAAAGTCTGAATGGCGCTGCAATGGAATAGAGAGTGGCATAACAGAATGGGAGCTGAACTTTCTCCTTGAATTCATCTCCTTTTATAGCTTCTTGGCTTTGCTGTAGAGTTTTGCACAGGCATCCCGAAAGTTCGAGTGAGAGCTGGCACTCCACCCCAAACTCCTGCTGCTGCCTGAGTCACTGCGGCACATGCTGGGTAACACATTGCAGTGCAGGCTCCTGAGGATCCTGCAATGCTGAAAAACAGAGAGCCAAGTGAAGCACAGCAGCAGCAGCACTGCACTGAGATTTTCTTTAGCAGCCTTGGTGTTACTTGAAGTTGCAGTGAACCTGCACTTTTTGTAAACATACATGTAATTCAAGTATAAAATGCATCCCATTCTTCACAGCTTCTGTAAAAACCATATAAAACCCAGTCGTGTTCTTACAATGATATTGTTATGGGCAAAGTGCTTCTATTTATGTTAATGCCACTTTCACCCCAGTTTATTGCCATAGTCTTAATTCTATATTGTGCTGAGTTCTCTTTTCTGTTCACGGAGAGGAAGGCACTTCTGGAATTTTATGACTAGTTGAGAATCAAAGCTGCAGGTTTTAACAATGCTTTTCCCAAGTCCAATTAGAAAGAGCTATTCAAATGTCAGGTTATACCTTCGGTTTGATTTTTGAGAACTCTAGTGCCCTGTTGCTGTGCATGTTTCTGTTATCAAAGTTATTAAGAGTTATATCCATTGATGGGAGAATATACCAGTTAATTTCCTGCAATATCTCAGATAGCAGCAGCTGTACACGTGAAACACAAAAATAACTCAGCCTCACATATTTTCTATTCAAAGGACAGTGCCAAGCCTCTGAGGAGAATCAATTCTGTTTCTTTACTACCCTAATTAAGGTGCATTTTTGGTACTGTGCTTGTGTTTAAGGAACTGTAATGACTACAGTGAAATTAGTCTGGTTAACAGCTGAACATGACTTAAGAATCCAGATTCAAAGGAAACAAAGGTGTTCTAAAGTTCTCTTTTCTCTGATTGCCAGTGTTTCTGTTCTTGTGCACTCAGGTTACTGTTCTAAGGTAAAAAAAGTAGAGAAAGTATTTTAAATTTTTTTTCTTAACCAAGCAAAAAAGAAAAAAATATAAAAAATAAGTGTTAATGATCCTAGGTAGTAACAGCCCCTTTATTCTGTAGTGAGTATGTTGCAAATGCTGGTAGGTCTTTCTGTTCTTTTTCTTACAGACGCAAATAAATATGGTACTAGAAAGTGACATGACTTCAAGGATAAGGAGCTGATCAGATGGCACAACCAAAAGTAGACTGTGTGGTTCCAGACTATTCTAGATGCAATGTCTAGTCACTGTGCCTTTTTAAGTTACTATTTTTAAAAAAAATTAATTTGTATATGTATTGATTAATGCAAAATATACATACAAGTTTGGATTAAAGTTTCTATATAAATTTGATGTAATTTCACTGACTTAAAGTTCAGCAAGGCTGAACATGGTATTTTCATTTACCTGTACTGTATTTAATACCCCTCTGGAATGGGCAATCTGTTTTTTAGAAACTGGGATTTTTGGGTAATGGTATCTCCTCAGCCAAAAATGAGTGTGTGTGTGTGTGTGTGTGTGTTGTGTGTGTGTGTTGACATGTACTTACTGCCATAAACAAGATGTCAGATTGGGAGTCACAAAGTCAGTGTTTTGATTCAAAATTATGATTTTTGTCTTTTGCAATCTTGTTGAGAGAGCTAGAAAGTGCAATTTGGAGCCTGTGCCATCTGTATGGTCAGAGAGTGCCACAAACATGGGAACGCTTTGTCTTTGTTTCCCACAGAGAAGGAATCACCTGCCAGCTTGGCATCTGGGTCACAATAGATGTGTGCAGGGTGAGGGGGGAAGGAGACCCATTAGATGAGGAAATTTGTAATCAAAGACTATAACCTAATTCATTCAGAACCAGAAGTTCTAGTCTGCTGCTTGGATTTTTTTCCAAAGAAAATAATATTTTTAAAGATGTTAGGATGAATTCTGTGTTTGGTGTGATCTGCTTGCATGACTGCCTGAGGCACTAGAACACAAGCAACTGTTACTTACCTTTAAGATTAACTGTTTATCATTTTATGGCTTTAGCTTCTGAATAATACCTACTTGCTTCTTCCCCCTGTTCATTGCAGTAACCACCTGGGATTCAAAGGGCCATGTCTACTGCTTTGTTTTGTATGGAGAATGCAAGAATCATGACATTTTCATTGTTAGTTTGATGATTAAGAGTTTCCCTTCAGTGATCTCTTCAGCTGTGGTTATAGGTATCTGTTTCATGGGACTTGGCTTGTTTTGCTACTGATAGATGTGCTGCCTTTTTTTGTAGGAATTTCTTGCACAAAGCCATGTGCCCCCCAGAGGATTTCAGGGCCTTTTGACCTCATTTGCATTAGTGCTTTATAGCTCGTTGGGGGATTCTGCAGGGGTCTGTATTCTGTGTGTAAATTATACTTGGAAATTATTTCAGTTTTCTCTGTTACTTGTTTTATTTGGTAACAATGGAAGTCAATTCTGTGTGCATGCTGAGGGAAGTTTCTGTCCCTATGGATGAAGCCAGCATTGCATTTCTGCAATGTTGCACTTTCTACTAGAAAGAATTGTGCCTTGTGGAGATTCAGGACAGTGTGTGTCTTTCTTAGAAATGGAGCTGAGGAGCCCTTTTATCCCCAGTTGCATTTGAGTTTGTGGTGGTATGTGTAACAATGCCTTGCTGCCTAAAACCACTGGCATATTTTGAAATCGAGTTATGAAAATGAGGCAAAAATTTACAGTGACTTCCTCTCTAAAACATGGGGAACAAAGTGATGAAATAATGGTTGTGGTGGGTTGTTTTTTTTTTCACTTTTCACTGTGCTACATGGAGGTTTTCTATTAAGTGAATGAAAGAAGCATAGATTATGGCAAACTTTCAATACAAGACAGTGCTTGGGACTTGTTTGTTCCATTTATGTTTTCCAACTCATGATGAGCTCAGGTTGCATTAGCAAAGAGTAAGATGAATCTTAACTCCTTTCTTTTTTCCCATGGGTAGTGTTTCTAAGGGCCTCCATGGATCCTAGCTAGGTCAGCAGTGCTGCTGGGAGCACTTTGATGGATTTTTCAAAATATTTGAGGAATAAGACTTTTAAGACCATTAAAAATTCAGTTGCATTTGTAGTAGACCCAGGAGCTGGAAGCACCTTGCTTCACAGTGCTCTGATGCTGGACTTGAACTTAGGCTTGAGAAAACTGAACTAAAATGCCTTAAAAAAAAAAAAAAGAAAAATAAGCTAGAAATCTCTCAAGCAGTGCAGGCAATATGCTTGCTGATTCCAAGGAAAATGTGCAATCCATGTACAGCAGAACTAGGTGGATTGCCTTGAGTAGCAAGTATTGGGGGCTGGCTGTGTGGCATAAGAATGTGGGTGTTTCACACTGTACCAAAAGCACAGGAAGCTACAGGACTGTCAGCTCAGATAAGTAGGAATGATGCCATTTAAATCAAAATAATGTGCAGTAAAAAGTAAGGATATGAGAAGGAATTCTCAGTCTATTTTATAGTGATTTAAAATCCACAAAGCTTCTCAAAGTGCTAAAACACATAAGCAGTAGTTTAATAACATTGAACGACAAATTTCTAACTTGGTTATGTGGAATGGAATTGTGTAAAAATTACTGTCTGGAAAGTAGTTTCTGAAAGAGCAATGAAGAGATTATTTGTCACTTTTCATGCATAAAAAGGTAGATTTGCTGATAAACATGCAGAAGTGATGAGAAATAGCATGCTGATGTAAGGAGAAGTTAATTCTAAAGCAAATCAACTTAGAATTATAATTTCTGACTCTCGATGTGTCTGGCTGTGTACAGCTTCTGTTGACAGTCTTGTTCTGCTTCCTCTGCACAGCTCGCCTGGGGTTCTTGACCACATTTTTGCTGGTAATGGTTTCACTAAAACTGTCACTTTAAACTACAGCACTGCCAAGAAAGTTTTTACTTTAGATAAATATGTAGTTGTATAGTAACCTTTAAAACTAATACTCCTAAATATTTGCAACATGTCTTTTAGTGTTAGCAGCTCTTGAACTTTGACAAATGTAAAAATATTTGGCCCAAATACATAAGCTTTGAACTTAAAGCTGTAATTCACTGTTTAAAATGTCCACATCTTGTCAATATTATCTTTTCTCTAGTTGGTCTGCACTGGTGCTTAAAACTATTTGCCACATAATTACTAATATTCAAATAAACTGCTTTGGTGTTGAATGTTAATTGTTTAGGTCTGACTTCGGCAAAGGTGATGTGAGTATATTCTGGCTTTACAGAAATTGAATTAGGTTATTCATGAGTTCTTCCTGCACTTTACAGTGTCCCTTACCCCTAATGTGAACGGCCCAGCAGGATGGGGGCAGCAGCAATATCCAGAGATAAAACCACCACTCACACCAAATCGGAGCATGCACACAATAAGGAAAGCACACAAAGCCAGCAGCAAAGAGTGGAGGGATCCTTCTGTTTGGGTTCAAGGGACACAGTCACCCGAGGGGTCCGGGGGGCAGAAGACACAGAACAAACGGGGGGAGAAACCTTAAATACAGGGCAGATGGGGTTTACACCAACCAATGAGGAAAGGGCAAGGGGGTTTTACAATTGGGATGGATGGCTTAGGGAGCCAACGGGGCAACACAGGAGATGGGATTAAAGATAATGGACCAACAGGACACTGAATTCAAAGGAACCTTCCAGAACACAGCTGTCTAGGGTAAGAAGGGGCAGGGAGGCCAACAGGCCAGCTGGGGTACAGAGATTAACATAGATGTAAAACAGGCCCTGGGAAGTCTTGGAGGGAGAGCCTAGGTCACCCTGACTGGATGACACAGTCCTAGGGCTGTGTCACCAGTAGGTCCTCATATCGTTCACAGGCCTATCAGCCCCCACATTACAGGGCTCTCTGACATCAGCTTTGTGAAAGGGATCTTGCTAATTGTGCATGTGGGCACTGAGGATGTGTAGGTGCTTGGTGTCCTAATAAGGTGGCCCAATGTATTCCGCCTTAAAAAAAAAAAAAGAAGAGGTGAACTTTTGGATCAGCTGATTTGTATTTAAAAGGATTTTCAGAGCCATTGAATAAGCAGAAATTTCTGGTGGTAGAAAGTAGGAGGGCAATTATGTAGTCATGAATTATGTACTGCAGTTACATGTTTTAAGAACAACAAAATATTTACATGTTTTAAGGATTATAATTTCCTGTTCTGAACATACAGGCTATGATGGATGTGTTGCTTGATTTCTCCTATTTGACAAACTAGGATTTATTTTTTTTAGTTTCAAGTGGTGTAAAAGAAATACCAATAATAGATTGTCACTCTAACAGAAAGTGGTGCAATTGTCTATTCTACAGCAACTCTAACCAAGTCAGACTTCGTGGAGGACCCAGCTACAGGGCATCGCACTGGGTTATGGTTCCATTAAGTTGTAAAATGCTTACACAGCTTTGCATCCATGGATAGTTCTGTGACTGTGATGTGCTAAAAGCTGACTAGGCCCTCCTCAGTTCAGGCCTGTGCTTATGATCAGTGATGTATTCAATGTTACCTTTTGCAAGAGCTTGTGGGAGCCACCTTCCTGAATCAGCTTAAGCTAAGGGTAGCTTAACCTGAGAAAAGAGTGAAGGATCCAGTTTCTGGGTTTAATTCCAGGGCATTGTGCTGAAATTGGTCACATAATATTCTGGGAACATGAAGTGCATTCAATTCCTCTTAGGAGCTATGAATCAGAGTAGTTCTCTCTTCCAGAACTGTGACTGACAATATGCCAGCATTCTCTAGAACAAGGCAGAACATAGATTTTCACTAGACTGGTGGCAATTGCAGCTGTCATATGAAGTGAGCAGAAATGAAGAGATATTGAATGGACAAGGTAAAGCTTGCTGATTAAGGGCAGAGAAGTCCTTAAAGGAGTCAGACCCTCACTGTACACACACCTTTCACTGCATGTGCAGGTACAATGTTTATGCAGTCAGCTTTAACAGCTGGATACCATCAGATGCAGGAAAAAGTTCCATGGCAACTTGCATCACCCTAAGTCTAGGCTGTGGTAGCCTTGCTCTACCTTCACGGTAAGGTCCTGTCCACCTCCTTGCAGCCTGGCTGTTTGTGTGATCACACACACTAAGTTGTAAGAGGCAGCTTATCCGTCTCAAAACCAGCCCAGCTCCAATGTGTGAGCAGCTTTAAGGTGGATTAACCCACTGAAGAGCTCACAGCATGCACAAGTTGCTACTGCCAGTGCATGGAGGGAAATGGAGGGAATGTCTCAACAGGCATGAAGAGGATTTAGGGAAGGCTAGGCAGCTGTGGTAAAGTACCTTAATGATTATTAGAATGTGTTGTTCACAGAGAAGAATAAACTCTGCTTTATAAGGGATTTGTATCTCATTGATGTTCTGAATGATGAGCCAGCCAGGAATCTCTGCTACCAGCTCACCCTGGGTTAATGGTGACTGTTGTGATTATGATAATATTTCATGCGAGAGCAAAAAGATCTATCCCCAACCCAGCAGGCCTGGAATGCAAACAGGGCAATTGAGTGGTTTAAGTGAAATGGTGATCGACCTCGATGAAGGTAAAGCAATGTTCCAGGTGAAAGCAGCACCTCAAGCTGTGTGAGGGCTTGCACAGTGAGATATGAGAGGCTTCAGCCTGACTTCAGTGAAAGACTGAGAATGCTGTTGAAGGAGAGAGGGAGCACATTTCATCAGTGGAGGGAAGAGTGCCTTTATTTCAACTGAGAGAAATGTCTGGTGAAGGAAGTTCTGCTCAGCTGGAGTACGTACTAATGTGACAAATTATGTAAAGCAGAGGCAAAAGTTAGGGTGAAGATGTGAAAGGATGTTACAGGTAGGAAGAGGTAAGCTAATCCATAAAAATAAATGTGTTGTAACTTCTCATGTCCTCTCAATACTGTGGGCCAAACAGAACGTTTTAAGGGATTTCTTTGACAAGTACTTATTAGACCTGTAAAAGCAATTTTTAAATATAGTCATAGAAACATCTTTAATCACACAGGAGCGAGAACTAAGAAGATAATATGAAAGGTTCTCATACTACTTGAAAAGGAAGTATATAAAGGGGTTATGTAAAATCTCTAATTTGAAGGGTTTTGGTTTATAGTACAATCAGCCTTTCTCATCTTTGCAGTGGGTATATATGAGTATATCAAAAGGAAGCCACACCTTCCTTACAAGCACAGGGAACAACTTCAGAAAGGGGGATTGTTTTAAGGCCAAATCAGAATGGTGTTGCTGCCAAGTGAAATTTTGCACTTGGAGCCTGTGGAGGGAGGAAGAAGTGTTAATGTGATAACAGCCAGTGGAATGCACGCAGTGTGTAATTCATCGTTCACAGCTCTAGCTCCTCTCTCAGAGGAAACAGATGAATATCGCCCAGTTGTACCTGCAGCAAGATGCTGAAAGAGAGGCAGAAAATGGTTCTGACAGGCACTGGGATACTGTCCATCCTGGACACCCTGAGAAGGATGGGCTGTCTCTGTGGGATGCACCCACTACCTCTACTTGTCTGCAGTGCTCATGCACATTCTGTCTCATTATTATATTGGCTGCACAAGCAGCTGCCAAATAGACCATAGTTTAGAATAAAAGCCCCCAAAATTTACTTTTCAAAGAAATGCAGAACGTTTGGTTTTTTTTAAATAAGAGTTTGGAACTGAGTGAGCAGTCAGTGAAATTGAAAAGTGAGGAAGGATAATCACTACTGATACCTTTTTATGGCCCTTTGATGGCTTTACATTTCTCTTTTTAGGGTACGCTCACTTTCACAAACAAGATTTTAAACAGATTAGGGAACAGTGTTTTAGATTTGCAAAATGGAATATGGAAGTAAAAGTGTGATTCTGTCAGCATGGAGATTTGTGGTTTCAGGTATGTTATTGTTCTTGGCTATTTGAACTCTCACAGCAGTTAATTTAAATTACTGTCAGAGCCTTTAGTAATCAAGTTTTCTCATTCAAAGCACTTTTCTTCTGAAAAGTGGACCGTCTTGAATCTGACATGGTTACATTTTTTTAGTTAGGCTTAGGCTTATCTTCATAGCAGATAATATGTATGTGTCTAAAAACTTAGATAGGTTAGTTTATTACATTTGAATTCTTACAAAGATGTATTCCCTTAGAGATATGAACAATAAATGAAAACTTTGATTTTCCTGATTTATAAATGCGTGTGTAAGCATCACTGTTGAGTTCTTTAGGAAACAGTGGAGGTTTGTCAGGAAGAGTTCAAGGTGTTGCAGTACAAAGTAGTTTTTGTTGTACAATGCATGTGCTAAAGAATAGCTGTAGCAGACAAGTTGGACTAAAATGCTCAGTAATAGTGTGATGTGTCACTGCCTGGTGCAAAAATGAGTCACTCTCTATAGAAATGCAAAATCACATTATAGAGTCTAGAGTCTTGTACTTTATTCGTATATGGACAAGACTGTCCTTTGTCCATAATACTGGTTTTCTTTGGTGTGTATATGCATCTAATTAAGCCACAGCATTGCATTGGTGTATGTACCATCTCCTGCTAATGCTCTGTTTGATTTGTGCCATTTGCCTCCATTTTCTCAGAGTACGGTATCTTACTCTCCTTTTTCGATACTTTTAAGGTTAGATTAAAGACTAAGTAAAGCTGTCAAACTGGAGTGGCTGTTTTGTCATATGCAGAAATACTGCCTCAGAGCTGTGTTTATTTGGGCTTGCTTCAGAGCAATTGTTTCTATTCGGACTGAGCAGTTGCAGTAAGTAGGAAAGATCATTTACTGCTGCTTGGAAGGATCACGTTTGAAGTCATCAAAGGGGAGTGGGAAACCTTTCTGTGCAGAGAATTGGAACAAGTCTGGAGAAAGCCTGAGAGAGAGTTGCTGGAGCTCCATGGTTTATGCAATGGCACAGAGATGAAGGATTTATTTAGGAATATGATTTTTCTTGTTGAACTATTGTCACAAGTTGGAATAGGTGGCATGTAGGTAACTTGAAAAATGGAGATGGATGCAGTTTCTGGAACGTATTTCTCAGTGTTTTTGCTGCCTCCAAAGTTCAGTAGCAGCCAAGGGCATCAAGTGTAAAAGCACTGTGGTTTAGAAGTGCTTTTGTGAAGCCTGTGCTTCTTTTTCATCCTTCTGTTGTGGTCAAACAGTTAAAGTGAAAATGGCAGTGTTAGTGGGTGCACTCAGAAAGCCAATGTAGGTGCCTGGGAAGGATGCCAAATCAGATAGGAATTGCAAGTTTAAAGCATTTGAGAGTTTAGACAATCACTGTGTGTCTCAGAATTACAGACCTAGAAGCAGCGGTTGTGCCCAAGTTCAGCTGCTTTAAGAGCTTGTAGGACCCAGAGGTAAAAGTCCAATTTCAGGATAATAATATTACTGCAGCAGATTGTCTGGGTAAGTTAATAACAAATTCCATTAATCACTGGGTGGTCCAGCTCATTTGTGAAGAGACTGTGGGGGAGGAGAGGGGAAGAATTGTGTTTGAATTGTTCTTTATTGGAGTTCAGCTCCCTTGGCCAGAATGGCCTGGAATAGCAAGCGCTGAGCCACTGCTGTTGAGATGTTGTTCCAGGTCTCTGACACTGAATCAAGCTTCTGCTTTGTGACAGCTGCTCTTCTTTCCCTTAAATGTACAGCACATTTCCTTTCACATTGTTCAGTGGCTAATGTTTAAACTTGGTGCTAGTGGTTAAAAAAATAAGGAATGCGTGTAATTAGGAAACAGAAAACTGCTCTATGTTATGGGAAAGAAATAAAAGACACTTCTTCAACTACAGTTGAGTGTCCTGTCATAATTATCTGCATGTAATTAGTGATTGCTTAGTATTTTTCTGTCAAAAAACTTCGTAAAGGAAATCATCTCAAACAAATACTGTATGCATTATAAGAGAAAGGACTTAGCCTTTTAGGTTTCTTGTGGTAGAATACATTCCTTTAAACATTTTTTGCTACAATTACGTTAAACATTATGTCTGCTTCCATCTCGGGTATTTAATGATACCTGGTAGAGCTGTAGGTCTCACCTGAAGCTTAAATCAAAAGTATTTTGCTGCTGACAGGTCTGAAGGTAGGAGGAGAACACAAGTCCCATTTACAAAATGAAGGGTTTAATGTATTTTGATGATATTTTGTGTAAGTGACAGATTTCTAATCAAAAGCCTTTACTCTTGCAGGTGGTTTCAAACCAAGGTATATTGCATTTTCTGAGTCTGGCACTCAGTACTTTATAAGCTGTTGGGGAAATAGGTGTTCACAGTCAGTGCAAGTGGTGATGCTTATCTGTTGTGTTCTCAAGTTCAGGTGTCCGGGCATCTGAGGGAAAGTGCTTTTTTACTTTAAAGGCAGAAGGTCAAATTTAATGAAATGTGGAGTCATAAAGGGTGCATATCTATGTGATAGGAAGCAAAGCCGATAGAAAGTGGGTTTTCAAGGAATGGTTTATTGCAGCACTCCTCAAAAGTAAAGGTAGTTTTTATCTCTTTCTGGCTGTATTCTTCCTGCTCCTTTTGTTATTTTCTGTTTCTCAAAATAACAGCAAGTACATGATCTTCTCTGGGATGTTCTTTACAGTAATTCTGTCCTAGGACTCTTTATTCTTTTAACCTTGAGTTGAAATTATAAATTACCAGGATAAACCAGTCTTGTACTTTGATAAAAGAACATGAGAGTATACCAATATATGACTCCTGAAAAGAGCACAGAAGAGAACAAAAGTATATGCATCTCTTGATGAGATCAGCAAAGAGACATTAGAAGGAAAAAAGGAAGGAGGGGCTGGCTTGTGAGAGAGAATATTTAGGATGGAAATTGAATGAATTTTTATAATCCATAGATGAACAAAGTAACTGGTCATTGTAAGATGTTTCATTTCCTGCCCAAGTGTCATTTCTCTGAACAATTTATCAAGTCACTGCTCCTAGTTGTGGGAACAGTTTTTTTGACGGTTATGCAAAAAAATGGAAAAACAGCTGGACAATTCTTGGTTCCTCTGAGTTGGGCTGAGCATTGGAACTAACATGATGATTAGATCTTTTTGTGAAAAAAGTGTGTGCGTGTGTGTATGAGATTTGCTCAGTTTTTGAGGAGGCCACACATCCAGCAGAGGTGGAGAGAAGTGTATGGTAGAACAAAACAATGGAAACTGAAAGAAACATAAGGCAAAGAGAGGTAAGTGACAATGAGGGGTGAGGCAACTGAGAGAAAAAACAAACTAAATGGAAGCAGTGATAGTGAAAAGAGACTAAAATGAAAAAAGAAAGGTGCTAAGGTACTAGTGATTAGTAAATGAGGAAACAACATTCTCAGGATGCATGGCTGACTTCTCTCTGTGAGAGAGAAAACTTACAAAGCTTAGTAGTAGAAATACTCAAGAGATGGGTGAGAGTAGCAGCTCTGCACTCCTGTTCTGCAGGGTGGTGTGAGCACACCCAGAGCACTGCCAGGAAAACCAGGGGCAGGAGGTTCACGCAGTTGCCTGAACAGAGCTGAGTGCCCTGGCACAGGGCTGGGGGTAATACAGTCAGTGGCGAAGTGTTTTCCTTGCTCTACCCCTCCCTCGTTTCAGTTTTTGAGCACTGAGCCAAACTATTCTATTTCTCAATCTTAGAGATGATGATACCCTGACAAAGGGCAGGCTTTGTCCTAGTGTTAAAACCTGTGGTTCTCATTTAACCTTGACAGGACAGAGGAGCTTCGTTTCGCTGTCTCTCGCCCAGGAAAGCAAGCAGTGTTTGTACTTCAGCCTTGCACAGGAGCTTCAACAGTCTTTGAATTGTCACTGAGACCCTGGAAACCCAGCTAGTACTGAGTGGCTGCTTAGGGATTGCTCTGAGTTGCTGCATTCCTTCTTGCCAGGGCCCTGTTCCATTCCTGCGTGTCTTCTCCAGTGTCTGAGCAATGATGACTGGTACAGCTTGGGGCCACCTCTCACCAGAGGCTCTGAAACTGGGATCCTGAGACTAAAAGAAGAAATAGTAGCAAACCTCTTTGAAAACAGAACTAAATTCAAATAGATTCACAAAGGAAATACAGAACTTTAAAGTGCTAATGTTTTAAATAGGACTTGGAATTAAATTATCATGGAGCATTAAATATGTTACCCTTTCAAAAACAGGAATATCTGCCATGATTTCCATTAATACTTAATTTTTCCAAACTCTGGCACTGGTCATACAGGTGAGAAAAGTGCCAGCTTGAGCTAATTTTGCAAGTGCAGAGAACTGGGATTTGAGAAGTAACAAAAGGAGTCATATAATGGACTCCTGGAAGAAATCATTGCATTCATTCCAGTAAAAAGAATGCTATAAAAATGGGACTTCTTGTATAATTTAATATTGTTACATGTGCCTTTTCAGTAGGTAGGATTGCCATTGCTTTGCAAATAATCATGCAGTGTTACTTTGCAAAAGTTACCTTTTCATTTGCCCTTGCAGACTGCTGCCAAGCCAGGAGCCATCAGTCTGAGCTTTGCTGTGCAAGTCTGCCTTCTTTCTAGAGTATTCAATTTTTTGTGTACTTTTTAAGCACGTAGCTTTTATTTGTGAAAATAGTATTTGCTGATTGTCAGAATTCTTCATACTGGTTGAAATGGATTAGCCCACAGTGCTATGGATCTTGCCATTGTAGTTTCCAAGGAAGCGATGGGCCCACACATGCCCAGGCAGTTTCTGTGGTGTTCTCTTTGTGATAATTGTAGACCATATACAGAAGCTGCCCTAAACTGCATGTGCCCTAAGGCATACTGATGGTTCTGTGTTTTGGACATATAGATTAAGGAAATACCCACAACCTACCCAGCAATTATTTTTTAATATAAGTAACAGAAACCTTTGCTCTGCTGCGCCAGAAAAAACTCGAGGACAAAATATTTCTTGAAAAGAAGGCATTAAGTAATAGTAATGTAGTAGTAGTAGTTTAGCTGCTCCCAACTGTTTATGACTAGAATCTGAAATGAAACAGAGCTCGTATCTTGGCAGTGTTGAGTCCTGTGTGCTTCTCTGATGAGTCTCTTGGGTCAGACTCTTAAGAAGTATTTACATGCCTAGAGATTTAGATAAGCACTTGGTGGGGTGTTCAGAAACATCCAGGTCTCTAATACCTCTTGGCTTACTTAAGGCAATATGGGAGACTGTATATGTACATATGTGTGTGTATAAAAGCTGTTGATTAATTCTATTATTTTGAAGCAAAATCAGATAAAATCCAAAAGGAAATAACATTCCATCCCAGTCTGCTGAGCCACTGAGTTATTTCACAAATACTGTTACGCTTGTATCTTCTTTTAATTTCATTTTTTTTTGTTTTATTCTTGTTTTCATTACTTGCTTGTATTTGTTGAAGCAAAGGAAAAAGTTGATAATCCTTGGGCCTTCTGACCCGCATGGAAAAGAATGTCCTTTGACACATCATTTTGCAGAATTTGTTATCACTCAGAATTGGAAAACTTGGAACCATCTAGTCATTTCTGTTTTAACATAGAAAACAGATATAAACACTTTTCAGTTTTCTACAGACTGTGTACATTAAAATCTTTCTTGCATAGATTGTGCACTCATCTTTTCATTTTTTGTGACAAAATCTGGAATTACATTCTCACAATAAATAAATTGTATTCCTGTAATAAATAAATTGTGCAACTCACAACTTGTGTCCCATAAACATAGCTCTCCTTTGTTTTGCTTGCTCAGAAATACAGATAGAATATTTTATTTAAGACTGCCTTCCTCAGGGCAAAGAGTGGAGATCTGGGACTCTGGCATTTTCATTTCAGAGTTAGCAGTTGTTTACTGTGTGGTCAGGGACAAATCAGTTTAACCCAAACTCAGGTATTGAGTCTTTCAGTTCCTCCCCTACATTAATGTTGTATTAGGAACTTGGATGTGTGGTTTCAACCTATATGAATTTGTCCCCATGTTTCCTGAAGCATCCAAAGCTATACCAGTGGCTGAGAGTGGAAAGTCTGGAATCCAGACATGTGGAAAAACAGCACAAGTAGCACAGACTTGCTTTTAATGAGACACTCGAGACCTTTGGAGAGTCACAGAAAGGGTGAAGCTGTCCATTACGTTGTGAGGATAAAATATCCTGAAATATGCTAAGACCTTTCAGAGGACATGCTTGCTTAAAGCTAGAGAGAGCACCCTTCTCAATGTGCAGACTCCTTTATAAGTCTAGATTACACAGTCTATATTTACACATACTTTGGCTGGATTTGGTTAATAAGGTTAATTTAAAAGGCTGCATGATTGTGTGCAGACTAGATCAGCTGGGTACAGGATTTTGAGTGTTGACTAAACAACAGCAAGTGCCCAGCATTCCTGACCGTACTTAGAATTCTCTTTCTGGCATATACCTACTTGTGGAACAACTTTATGTGGTATCAGGGATAGAATTCAACATCTGACGTTTTTGTTACTAAATTAATTTTAAAAAATCGCAAAACAACAAAACCTGAACCAAGTCATATGTAATTTTGTGCCTGATTCTAGCAAAAAATTACATACAAGATAAACGCTAGGAAGAGGACAGGAATGATATGGGATAAGTGTTGCTATCAAAGAAAGGAGATTTTTTTTTTAAACAGATATAGCAAATATTAAATTGATTAATAATTCTTTCAGCAGGTGTTGTTATTGACTTTCATAAAATGCACTACCATGTCTGGCATATTGGCCTGTTTTTACAGATTACTTAGTTGTTTATTGCCAGGTGCTTCATGTTACCTAATCAGTTGTAGACCTTTTCTGAGAGCAAGAGGTGTTACTATCTTCTGTTATTTCTTGAGAGATGATGAGTTTCTGAAGCACATGCACAGAATTTTTCAATCTGTCAAGACCTTTAATATACTTAGGTCTGTTTTCTTTATTTTTCTTGAAAGAGCAGGAATCAAAAACTATTTAATACATCCTGGAGTTCCTGTCAGCAGAAAGAATTGCAAGGATGCCGGGAACTATGAGCTCTGGTCAAACACCCACATCACAGATGTTGTGTGACAGATCTTTGTGTAAAGCCCTCATTAGTTTTGTCAAAATGGCTGCCCTTCTCTTTTGAAAAATTTCTGATGTGATAATCCTCCCACATGGCAGAATCTTTTGTTTAGACTACGTAAAATCAGGCTGTTCAACTAATAACACTCTAAAGTATTTTCTTCCATCATTTTTTAAAATTGTGTAAGTCCTTCCTCAAGAAGAGACACATTCTTCAACCTGATTTGTCTTGGGCTCTGTGCCTTTTCCTTTTCTTTGATGGGATTTCCCAAGCAAAGGCTGTTAAGTTGAATAAATATGTTGACATGGACATAGATGTCTTCAGCAGTTCTTGCTCGCACGAGTTGATCAAAGTTAGGAGAGTTCACACTACATGGTACAGCACAACTGTTACAAAAAGAATTGAAAGCAGCTGGAATTCTTGTCTGCATAGGTGAGTCTCCCACAATCAGTGGGAAAGCTCTGGTTCATGGGTTGGTGTGGGGATTTTGCCGTAAGACATCTTGGATTGTCTGAGAGGTGTATCTGGATTGCCTGCTGAAACTCCTCCATCAGGAGGAAGTGCTCTCACTGCGCAGTTTTCCTATATGTACCATGCTTGTCAGAGCTTTCTCAACCCAGAATACATGGATTGCACTATTGGAGCTTCCTGTCTGAGCAGAACGAAGCTGCCCCTTTTGATGCATCAGCAGAGCTGTGCTGCTGCTCCTCAGCTGTGGCTGTTCATTGATTGCACTGCAGCCTTACGTTCCCTGCTGTCAATGGGCACTTTTCTCTGCAGGAGCATATGGGGAGCTTTGATGGACTGGGTCCATTCCCGTGGCAGCTGCAGGGTTCACTGGAGAGCACTCAGCTGATTGCCTGGCTGGGCTTCTCTACACTTCGGGTCATGCTCCGCTGTGAAGAATTTGCTCCATGGTAGAAAGTAGATTGAATAATGATGCTTAGCACAGATCTGCACGTGAACCTTAACCAGTGACATGCTCGATGCTGAGCTCCTGTTTCCCTGGCAGCTCACAGAACATCTCAGTTTGGGAAAGATGTGTTTGGGGACACCCTTGGATCCCCCTTCCCAGGCAAGCCACCTTGCAAACACCTTTCTATTCTATTCTATTCCTCTCTAGCTGGTGTATCCTTGTGTAACTCAGTTAATCTGTCTTCCTAAAAATAATCTTCCATGATCTTGTTGCTCCTGTTTGCCTGAGAAGTTACAATTAATAAAGTAGAAGGTTCATAAATATTACTGAGATATGGATATTCTTCGAGAATATAAACACTCTGGCAGTACTGTCGTGCATTTTTTTAACTTTGTTTGTATGAATCAGAGATCTCTTGGTAGAAAATGTTTTCCTTCTTTGGAAACAAGCCCTTGAGATTCCTGGTGCCCTTTAGATGGCCTGGGGTTTGGGTGGTTTTTTTTTGTTATGTAAAGGAATTTCCTACCAAAAGCTGGGCTCTGAAAAATAAGATGGGGCTCAGTTTTTATAAGTTGTGTGAAATTTTTAACATGTAAAAACTATTTTAATATTTTTCTTGGTGTGTCTTTAAATGTAACACATTTCTCTACATATCTTTAAAAACCTTCCTTTACAAAAACGGTAATATTTTTGGTATTTTAATTTTTTGGCTGCTGTGACAAGATTTGCTATTTGGTCCATCAGAAATCCCTAAAGAAGTTGATAATGTGAGCATAGTCACGAGCTGCCTTTGAATTATAGGAATGTCCTATGGTTCTTACTTTGTTCTTTCTTTAAATATCTAAGAATAGACATCTTCAGTGAAACACTAGAATATGAATTCCTCTGGCCATGGATGTAGTTTTCTGGAGTTCTGGTTCAGCTGCTTGTTGTAGGTAATGAATTATGGGTGAATCATCCCATTTTAGGCAACATTTCTTTGTTTCCCTGAATTTCTTTAGATGTGTACTCTGCTCTGGTACTGACAGAATGCTGCTTGCAATTTGTATCCTCAGTATGATTAAGAGTTTTAATGTGTTCATGTCTCACATAAATTTCAAAATGTTATTTCATTTTATAGTTATATATGAACCATTACTGAAAGAGAAAGCTGCACTTTCTTAAATACCTGTGTACAAGCATTGTTAAATTCAGAGATATTTTACAGCACCTCTGCAGCCATGAGAACAATAACAAGTATTTTACTATTAGGGCACAGGTGCTTGGACACCATAATTTTGATTAAATAGCAGTAGGACCCAATCAACCAAGCTGCTTGGTTATTTTTTTCAAAAGAACCCTCTGCTGCTGTCAGAAATAATTTCTACCATTTTTGCCATTTGCTTTGGGGATATCTGTGCCACTGTTAGCTGAAAGTTTAGGAGATGAAAAAGTTACAAAATACTTAATGTGATGGTAGTGGCCCTGAAGCTCTGAGCTTGACACTGTGAGGTGCTGAGCACTCAGAGCTTCATCCAGAAAAGCACTCTAGCACCTACTGAGGATGAACTTAAATTATTTGCTGGAGGTGAGCCAGAGTGCTCTGTATTTGTGTGACTGAAACAGCTGCACTTTGTAGTAGACCTTCTATTTGTTTTGGAGGGCAGAATAAATCTTTTTTTCTTTAAAGTACATCAGAACAAGAGAATTTTTGTTTTCTTTGAAAACACAACGGACTGAGGCGACTCAAGAGTTCCTGCTGTTGTTTAATGCTTAACCTCTAAAATGAGGGATTTGTGTTTTCTCCAGAGCGTTAGGATAGAATGAGCTGTGTCAGTGTAATTAAAAGAACAGGTCCAAGTACCCGTACACTTTTATACTGTGTTATTTGTTTTCTTTATTGTTGCTGGGTATTTAAGGAGGAAATATCTATTTAGGTATATATTTTCATTTGCAGTTGATTTTGTACCCAAGGGCCAAGTATTACGTTTCTTTAGTCTTTGGTTACATCTGCATTTGGAAATGTGCATCTTAGTTTAGTTTCTCAGTGTGGGATGCTTCTTTTTCTTCTGAGCATCCAGGCCTTCAAAAAATCTGTAGGAGTCAATCACAGGGGTGCCCAATAGCTGCCCCTTCACCTAGTCAGTAAAGCAGAATATTTTTCTTATTTTTAAAGAACATATTTCTATCGTGGTGGCAAACTTGTGCAGATGGCTCTGCCAGTGTGTATTCCTTTAAAGGTTAGTAACATTCAAGACATTAAATTGGGTTGTAGGTACAAGTTATTGGTGGTCTGCACTACATGAACTAGGAGTAACCTTTTTTTTGGTTGTGGAATTTTATGAAATACAGTGATCAGGAAAGAAGAAAAGTAATACACATTGTAGTAGAACTTGGAAGCACAAACCAGCGAATTACAGATATTTGAGGTTACACTTCTTTGGATTTAGAAAAGAGGCTGAAATCTTGATCTCAAATCTGATAGAGCATTCTGGAAGAGGGCAAAGAAGAAAATACCTCCCTCCCTTCAGGATATTGAACACTGTAAGGAGATTTGACTTGCCAGCCACTTTATTCTTCCCTTTGTTTATTACAGGCTTAAATAAGATCCTCGAGCAAGCTGTTAGTATTGTCACATTGCATTAAACCAAATCAAACACTTACGTGGCTGCAGGGAAATCACTGGAACTTTTAATGATTTATTAAGAGAAGTGTAACTATTATGTGTTAACCAGACTGGAATGTAGTGTTTTTTACTAAGTACTGTATTTAAGATGTATTTAAGGCAGTTTGGCCCAGTTCTGTTTCTGTGGGAAATGTAGCCATACAGTTACATTATTTCCTGGCTCTCCTTGTGTTAACTTTGGGATGAATCTATTCATTTTCCCAGTTGATTGCTAGCTTCCTTTTTAGAGAGAGAGGGGGAAATAAATTTAAAATCTTTTCACAGCCTTGGCTTTTTTGTTGGAATAAAAGAAAATAATCTGGGTTTTGCCTCATGGGTTTGACAGTGTGCATATTTATGAGAAATGTAGGAATTTTCTATCCCATTAAAGTTTCAACAGATAATTTCAGCAGCTAGTCCTTCAGAACAAAGTAAATGCTATAACTTTGTAAAGAGTCATTAAAAGCTCTTAAGCCTTTAATAGAATATGATACCTTTCATTCAACCTTTAAATAGCATAGGCTGATTTCCTGGCCAGGTATGTTCAAGAGAGTTTTGCTGGGCAGCCACTTCTTTCAACAGTAGCTGAATAACAACAAAAGAACTGTGATGGTTCAATCCTAGTTAATGAGCGTTGCAAAAGAAAGGCAAAACAAGTGAAACAGAAGGTCAGAGCATGTGTGCAAGTATTGGCTGGCAGGAATCCCATTGACTTGTATTATAAAATACCCAGTGGAGATATTAAAAAAAAAATTGGGGTAATTGTTTTGAGAGTTTTATCAGCTCTCTGTTGATCTGGGATATTTTTGGCAGTTAAGTCTTTTATTCAGTAACCTTCCATCGTGAAATATGAAAAAGTGCTGTAATTCAGTGTACAAAACATTAGTAAAACACAGCATATTTCTGAAGATTGATTGTTACAATTCATCTAACAATGGGCAAATGTACTATTCCTGTGCAATAGGGATAAATCTTAATATTCTTAACATAATTTTCCAGTATTTTTATTTTAAATCTTGAGCCTTTTCTAGTTTAGAGTTTTGGTAAGGTATAGATTTTAATTTAAATTATGGACAGCTCGTGTGCACTGTTCATGGAATCATAGAATTTAAGGGGCTGGAATGGGCCTTGGGAGATCATCCAGTCCCACCCTGCCCCTAGACCAGATTACTCAAGGCCTTCTCCACCCAGGTTTTGAATACCACCAGGGTTGGGGCAATGCTTCATCATAGCAAAACACATAAAAATAAAATTATGTTATCTGAAAAAAATTGTAGAGTAACTATGAGCTATCACGAGAACAAAATCGCAGTATTAGATTTATAGAAAAATCTTTTCTCAGAAAATTTCTTGGAACATAAATGCCTTAGTAGATAAGTGTTTAGTCCTTTAAGACTGTAACAAAATTGCAGATTGCATATTGAATTCTAGCTGGATATACAGAACTAAAATAGAAATCATAATATCTGGAGGAGTTTCTTTCGAAGTCTGTTTTATTTCGGATTTTTCTTCATATAAAATTCTACATAAGCTCACCAGAGACTTTCAGATTATTTATAATACAAAGTCACATTTCATTTTTCAAAATTAAAAAGAACAGTAAGATCAAGCAAGAAGTAACAAGCAAGGAACATTTGTGTACAAACTGCGGTGTTTCTTCAGGCCAAAAGGTCTTCTATTATATAGAGCATGCCAGTTTTACCACTGAAAGTAGTTTGCTATCGTGTAACTACAAATGAGAGGTGTAAATACAAATGACTGGTTTGAAAGCGTTTTCATGTTCATAATTTAACTTCATTGCTTTTTCTTTCTCCCCACTAACTCTAATAATTCAAGTGTGCTGGAGGGATTTGTACAGACACCTGAGAGGAAGAAATCGTTCCTATTGCAGAGCTATTCTCTGGGTATAGGTTTTGATCCAGAGAAAGCCTTGTTAGCTTCACCAGAAATAGGACTAATGAAAGGCTTTAGCTTCTGACCTGCAATGGAATAATAAAGAATTGATGGCCCCCTGGTGTGAACTGTTTTTTTTTCATAGCCATGAACTGTGGCCCTGTCTAGTCAGAAGGCACAGAATCCATGGTGCCCAGGTTGTGAATTTGGAAGTGAAGGATTCTTCCTGTGGAATAAATTCCAAGCTTCCTGGGAGTACGTGCCCTGTGTGATGGCAGCAGTTCTGTCTTCGTTTAGGTGACTCGTAAAGTCTAATAGATATTGCCACGTAATTACACAGCCCCTCTGGTGGGCATCCTCAATTTATGTTCAAAGCATTTTGCAGTTTGATATAATGCATGTAAATGATGCTCAACAAATAGTCAGGAAACTAAAACTCAGCAGCTGTCTCCTTTGTGTATCCATTTTCAATAATTAATTTGGTATCGTGTGACAAGGATGATGCTAGTTTTGCAACTCCTAAATTCAGTATGATGAGAAGTTTTTTTGTTGCTAAATGCAAGACTAATACAGCTATCCCAAGTTATACCAATATGAAATAAACTGTGGAGGTGTAAAATTTAATTATAACCATTAGAACTTTATACCAGTTTTTACTGTTGATAGCTCAGACAACTTAAAGGCTTTAAAAAATCATTCTTTATGGAGCATCCTTTTTCAAAGGACTTCAGAGCATAGGATAAATACCATTGAAGAAGCGTCCTTGGGTTACAGATTGCAATATCATTAATTATTGCAAGTCCTGTGGGGTCTGGCTGGGCAGAGCTGTGACCTTCTGAGAGCGTCTCCACAGCCTGGGGCAGCAGGAGCTCACACTCACAGTGCCCAGCACACACAGCCTGGGGCAGCAGCAATCACAGCGGCACAAGGAGCACACAGGGGGCTCTGTGCGGGTTCCAAGGTCCGGTTTATTCCGTCCCCAGGAGGGTCCAGGGACAAAGGCCCCGAAAAGGGAACCCGGCCCTTAAGTACCGAAGGGGGCGGGGTTTGTAACAACCAATAGGGAGCGAGCTGGGGCGGTGCAATGCTGATGGATGGGTTGGGGAACCAATGAGGAGCGGCAGGAGGAGGGACCAAGGAGAAGGGGCCAATGGGGCCTCGAACGGGGAGAACATTCCAGAGAAATTCCATATAAGGACAAAAGGGGCGGGAAGGCCAAGAGGCCAACTGGGAGGGTGGCATTTAATGTGTTTGAGGGCTTGGGGTGTCTTGGGGAAGAGCTTTGGATCACCCAAACTATGGAGGATAACACAGCCCTGGGGGCCGTGTAACCAGTAGGCCCTTTCAGAATCCTGGTCAGCAGCCTACTGCCCTCCTCAATTAATGTTTGCATAGAACTGGGAAAGCTTGTTAACATTTTTTTTTCTTACGATCAGTGCTTTCTTCCCCGGGTATCAGTGTGTGTTAGCTTTCTTCAGAGTCTGGATGAAACAGTGTTTGCAATCCTGTGGCTGGCTCTGAGGAGTTGCATTCACAAGTCACTGTGAAGTAGATTAAGAATTTTAGTATTGATTACACTGTCACAATCAAGTTACTTCATGTTTGTTTTTCACCAGCATATAAATGCATTATCTGTAATGGGACAGCTGTGGGCTGTTACTGAATGTAGGTTTTGCAACTTAAGCCTGAGAAGGGCAATTCCCCCACTGCTGTTGGCATTTTGAGAGGATTTTGGGAAACAACAGATCTCTTCCTTGCCTGCTGGAGAAAGACAACATTTATGAGGCTGTGGAAAATGGCATTGATTATTTTTGGAATTAACAGTGCACATCAAGGAGACAGAAACTGCTGTTGTGGAGGAGCTGCAGAATTCCTGATAGGAATTCCTGCTTTTCATGTAGCCTTGTCATGTACCTTTCTCCATTTGCTCAAGGACTCCTCAGACTTTCCTGCAGAGACCAGGGCAGTGTCCTGCTCCATGCGTGACCTCAGGTCACTTCTCTGCTGTCATGTCTTACAGCAGCAAGATGATGACCCTCAGGAATTTGCTGGTGCTTGGGGTTCTCCATCTGTTTTATCTGCTTTTGTGCTCATTCTGTCAGTGTTCTGGCAGAGAAATGATCCTGACAAGTGTGTGTGTGCTGCTTGCCATATTAAGCATGAAGATTGTGAGTGCTACTGTAAAGCCAATAGAAATAATTAGCAGTACGTCTCTCTTTGAACTCACATTTTCCCTGAAGCAGGACTGTTCTCTGACTATGGTAGCCATGATATTGATGCAAGGTCAGCTGCTGCTGAGCTCCTAGCTCTGCTTCATCAGCTCCTCGCTGTTTTTTGGCAGGGCAGAGCCCTCCCCCCTTACCTGTGCCGTGAGGCAGTGACTGAGAACAGGGAGCCATTGCACTGCTGAGAGCCCTGACCCATTTTCAGGTTATGCAAGTCCCCAAGGCCCTTCTAATTCAGTGAGATGAATTCCCTTTTGAAAGGTGCTAAGGGCAAACAAAATGCTTTATTGAGGACAGGTTTGGGGACCAGCAGCAGTCAGAGAGCTAGGCCTGGATTTCACATTATGCTGTTACAGTTTCACTGATAAAAGTCTGTTAAAATAGGGAAATGTTAGGTATTTTTGAAGGGATTTAATGTTACTTGAATATGTGTTAAATCACTGTCGGAGTGGAGGGATGCTTTCAAAGGCTGTTTCACACTGGCTTTCCTTTCATGTTGTCACAGTGCAGGTACCGTGCACTGCAAGAAGCAGATGGCTGAGTTCTGTTCAGTGGCTTATTCCTGGCCATGATTTACTCAGTGAGGACCCCAGTCAGGTCTGAGAGCCTGGAGTTTTCACACAGAAGTTGGGAAACTTTTAGCCTTTTCAGAAGGTTTACTGAAATCTGTCTGAAGAATGAGTTTTTGAAGTGGCTTATTCCTGGCATTCGTGTTTTGATCATAAAGGTGCTCAGTTTCACAGCTGAGTCACAGTGAAGAATTTTTCATGAGTCTGTTCCTTCCACAGAATTGTACACAACCCCCAGCAGCAGGAATGGGAATTACATCCCTGAACCTGCTGGCACACAGGGCCAGACAGTACTCAAGAGTACAGAGCTGTGCAGACACACTTGAAAAGATGACTCTGGATTTACCTGCAGTCAGACTCTGGTCCCTGTGCTGAAATCTGCAGTGTGGGTCATATCAGTAGAGTACAAACTCTTCAAGCATGAATCATTTTTTTTGTTTGCTTGTTCTCATATCAGGTATCCTTATCTCTCTTTTAGGGAGTGCTTCATTTCCAAGACTGTTTCCTTTTGTCCTACATAGTTGCCTCAAATGGATGCTGGCTATTTTCTGATCTGGAGTCAATTCCTGTAACTCTCAGAGATATTTATTCTGCAATTAAATAACAGTACTGTCTTGTGTGTGTTAAATTTATCTTTTTACAGTTATTCAGTGAAAAAATAAGTGGAGCAGAAGGAACAAAGTTAGATGAGGAATTTCAAGAGATGGAAAGGGTAAGAAAAGTCACATTACATTTTTCAATATTGAGCTATTGCAGAATCAAAAATATTTTGTGTTTCAAGTGATTGAATGGTATTGTAGATTTACCTGGGGGAGGAAACCCTATAAAGTGCTTCCTGACAGAAAGATAAAAGGATAAATACAAATTTAACCTTGAGCCTCATCAACTCAGCCAAGGGAGAAGAGACCTCCACAAAGGCTGTTTGAGCAAAGGATCAGGTTCCACTGACACTTCTCGACAATGAAGAGAAATTCCTCCAAGAAGAGTGCAGAGCATCAGGAGGAACCTTCCTCTGTCTGTGTGGGAGTTTAGAGAAGTCTGTGGTGTTAGTAAGGCTTTGTATCTAATAAAATTAATGATAAAAATCTGACTACTTCAGCCAGATTTTCTACTGATAAATGATTATGTTTTTTAGTTTAAATCCATGTTCAGAAATTTACATGAAATGGATGTTTGCTCTTCACTGATGAGTTCTTTTGCAGATTAAATGTTACTTGCCAGTTTCTGCTTTTACAGTTGTTATGAGCTTTTTAAAAATTGCCCTTGCCTTTCTGAGTATTTTTCAATGTTGATAGTAGGCTTACTTTTCTTTTTCAGAAAATTGATGTGACTAATAAAGCTGTAACAGAGCTTCTGTCCAAATCCACAGAGTATCTTCAGCCAAATCCAGGTAGGATGGGAACAGTAGGTGTTGGATTTTGATGAACATTGTTTTATTATTTGAATATTAATTCTAGATAAATAATCATCATTGTGAGGTTTCTGCATGGAGTTCTGCAAAATTCTTCTAAGTAAGAGGGAGAGAGAGAGGAAGTTGACTTTGGCTGTGATTGCATCTATCCTGCGTTTGCTTTCTGCAGTATTTCTAATCAATGAGCTCACAAGCAGGACTGTTCAAAGGATTGTGAGTGTCGGTGAATACTTGCCTGGAGAAATGATGCTTTTTCAGTTAGGAATAAAAACCAGTTTCATATGACCCATATTGTTGAACGGAATGTTATTTCAACTTAGTGACTACAAAAAAATTACCAGTCTGAGATGAGCTTTGTGACTTCGCTTGTGAAATGATTTATTGCTTTAAACAGATTAGTTTTAAAACTTGTTTTATCACTTTTTTTTTCTCTTTTTCTATGTCCCTCTTAGCATACAGAGCCAGGCTGGGAATGCTGAACACTATGTCAAAGATCAGAGGACAAGTTAAAACCACAGGCTACCCCCAGACAGAGGGACTCCTTGGAGACTGCATGATACGGTATGGCAGAGAGCTGGGCGATGAGTCTATGTTTGGTGAGTTCGTGCATCTCCTCTGCCAATATTTCACCATAAAGTTCTTTGCAAAGTGTTACTCACTGACATAACCTGTGTAGTTGGCCACTGCAGGTAAGAGGGAAAGTTCAGTGCAGGGATCAGGGCTTGATTGATACAGCTCAGAAAAAGGATCCTCCTGCACATTTGTCCACCTCTGTTGCAGATGAGTTTAATAACACTGTTACTGATATTGTCTGGTTATCCCTATTATTAACCAGTTTAGTTTCTAAGTTGCCTAACCTAAATAACTTAGGGTGATGCTTAAATGCCGTTTATTTCTTCTAACCTTTCTATAAAAGTGGTTATACTCCATTTGAGAAGTAAACTGAGGGAAAAATTCTGTGTAGAAAGAAATAAACAGTAACACTGGATGATTTTTTTTAATAATGACCAATGCAAATACAGTAGGGAGAACAGTCTTTTCCCCTGATATCTGTCAGGGAAAAAAAACCCTGAAATGTAACTCAGAACAAAAATTTTCTAATTCCAGTTTTCTATAGAGAACAAGCATAACTTGCATTATTTTTTTTTAACTTTTCAAAGGACTGCAGCAGATACAAAGATTGCTATTTGAAATGGCTGTTTTAAAAGACAAATTTTCTGCTTTTACATATCTTGAGATATAACAGTCTGTTCTTTACCACAGGTCTTGCACTACTGGATGCTGGTGAGAGCATGAAGCAAATGGCAGAAGTGAAGGACTCCCTTGATATTAATGTCAAGCAAAATTTTATTGATCCTCTACAGTTGTTGCAGGACAAAGATTTAAAAGAGATTGGGGTAAGTTTTCCAGGGAAGAGCTTTAGTTAGCAATAATCAGAGTCAAATCAAACTCTAGTTCCCTGAGATATTTTTCTTGAAAGCAATAAGGTAAATGAATTTTGTTGTAATAGATTTTCTCTCTAGCAAAATAGTAATTTAATCTGCTTAAAATCAATGCCTGACTATTTCTCCCTTGTCTAATTTACACTATTTGCTGTACTGCTTGTACAGTCAGTACAAGGATTGTGAAAAAAATTATATTCTTTGTTTTTCTGCTGTTTTATTTTAATGAACCTTTTTATTAATGCATATGAACATGTGAGTGGGCTGTAATTTACTGCTAGTGATTATCCTATCTTATCATCTCTGTCAGCCTAAAACTGTTTATAATGGAGAAAGAATATAACTGTTAAAAAGGCTTGTCAGGGCAGACACAGAATGATCTGAATAGTGTCATAAAATGTTGAAGTGCCATATGCCACTATAGGAAAAATATAGGACACTAAGGAACACATTTTTAATCTTTGAAGTTAAGTTTTTCAGTGTTTTTGTTTACAGTGTGAGAATTCAAAGAAAACCAGGCAATCTTTGTCTGAGTCTGTTGATTCCAGTGGATTTGGGTAATAAACAAGTGAAAACCCTGATGAAATGCAGAAATGAAAGTTACTTTATTTGTTTACACTTATATGAATGTGGAAAGCATAGCAAAAAGATAGCAATAATGTCTGTAGCTGTCTCCTTTGATGCCTAGCTGTTTTCAGTTGTCTTCTTCTGAACTGATGAAAAGAAATTGATTGATGTTGGCTTTAATGAGCATTTTGTACTGTCACTTTGAGTCCATTCCTTGAGTCTGTCAGTCCCAGGATTTTTGGCAACAGAAAAGCTTGTGTAGTTTTATCAGATAGAGGTGTCGATACCTAACAAGGACTGCAAGAATACAAGATTTGTTGGAGCACTGCTTTATGAGAGGAATGTAACCCTTGAACTTTTAGTTGTCATACTGCAGGTAATTCAAGACATATAATTTAATTACATGTAGAATATGGTGACACACAAATATTTAGGTTGTATCCTGCTTCTTTCGACAGGTTAGAGAATCTGAACGGTTACATATTCATTGAAGTTCATGAGGTGGATGTATAAGATTGACAAATCAAGGTAGTTAATACCCCAAGTGCTACCAAAGGGCTCTTTATTTAAAATTTCATTCATTTAGTTGGCCCTACACTTACCTGGTGCTGCCTTGGGTCAAAAAGGTGGACTGAACAAATCTCTGAGCCTTGTGTTTCTTTGTGCCTGCATATATTTGCATCCATCACTGATACTTCCTTAAATCCCAATGTGTTTGTTTGGGCATATCCCATTTGGCCCTTCTGATAAATGTTCTGACTCTTTCAGCATCACTTGAAGAAACTGGAAGGGCGCCGCTTGGATTATGATTATAAAAAGAAGCGTTTTGGAAAGATACCAGATGAAGAAGTCAAACAAGCAGTAGAAAAATTTGAAGAGTCAAAGGAACTGGCTGAAAGAAGCATGTTCAATTTCTTAGAAAATGATGTAAGTCTGTGCTGCATCTTTATTTGCTGCTGTACATCCTGGAGGGGCAAATGTGTGGGATTGGTTGAAGCCAGTCCCATCCTTCACAGGAGGTAAGGTCTGAAAACGGAACCTCTGCCTCTTCCTGCTTTTAAATCCCCTGTTAGAGAAGAACATAATGCAGAACAGTGAATTGGAGAACTCAAGAGCTAAGGAGTTTCTTCTGAAGATACAGTGTCTCAGACAAGATGGTCACAGAGGTCTCAAGTTGGACTAGCTGAGAGTAAAATGCAGTTTTGTCAGTGGGAGGGTAAAGCTTGACAAGTTGGTAAAGACCTGCTGCTGAAAGTATAAGCAAGGGCTTGTACCCTCTGTGCTTTCTGAGTTTTAGCTCACTTATAGTCAAAACTTTGCTGCTGATATGGAGTCTCTGAATGATTTTACCTCTGCAAATCATTACTACTACTCTTTGGCTCTGCAGAGTCCATAGAGTGAGTTTGTGGCTTGGGCTCAGGTATGTGGACTTTGGCTCAGAGTCCAAGTCCATCATGAGGTTATGTCTAAATAAGGAGCAGCTGTGGCCATTCAGGATAATCCTCTCTTCTGTCCACACACAGAGGAATAGTGGGATGTGCTTTCTCCTGAGGAATTGCGGAATTGTAGGAAAAGAGAGCTGGATGTATTTGAGCCTATTCCAAAGTTTTCTCTTCTCCTGTAGACGCAGCGTAACAGAAAACACACAAAGTAAGAAGTGTACTGTCTTCTGTGAGCAAACTGCAACAGGGAGGAGCTGTCAAGTGGAAATATTTAACTGCAAGCAATTTCTCCCTCTATGCACACCCAGTTATAAACCAGCCTGTAGCTCCTGAACTGTTTCTGAGTGGGACACATTTGTTACAGCAGTCTGTAGTGTAAGGCAGTTAAGCCTCTTGCTGTTTTACCAGTGTAAGTTAATTAGGGCAGCAAAACCTGGAACATACTCTTATCAACAGTTTCAGCTCTGTTCTGTAGGCTGTACCAGTTGCCTGGTTGCAGTGGATGTGTGTTTTATAATTCTGTCTTGCATAGGCAGATGAGAAATATTTCAGGTACTGTTTATCATTAGTCAGAGCACCAAACTGAGGATAAAACAGTGCAGGAATTCAGCTGGTTTAGCTCAGCCACTAGAAAAAAGATGAGTTATACATTCTAGTATAAGTAATTCTGCTTTGGGAGGCAGATCTTTGGACCTAGATATCCCTCTGAAGTTTTTTCCATACCCATTTCCTACTGTTCCTGAAAACTCTGTGGTCTTCCCCTTCCATTTTTATGCTGACCCAGTCTGTCTGTCCTTCCGAAACTTTTCATTACAGCCTTTTTGTCTAACCTCAACTGGTCTCACTGTTTGTAGAGATCTTAACTGCAATCACTTCCTTCTGATCCTTTCCAGTTCCTCAAGTGTCTCCCTCTTTTGGTCTTCTTGCCCTGAAGTCTCTTCTCTGAGCTCTAGTTCACCTTGCCAGGTGCCTTTCCCAGGCTCAGTCCTGATCCCTTTTCTCAGGTTTTTGCTCAGCCAGTTCCAGACCTCCCACATCGACACTGTTGCTTGCACTTCTTATCAAATCCATCTTCCTGCCATTCCCACACAGCCAGTCCCAGGTTCATCTTCCTAAGTAGCTTTTAGTCCCTCAAGTTTCTCTGGCTCTTCCCCAGTCTCTTTTTCTCTCTCTCTCCTCCTAATTCACAACTCCATATTTCTCCTGGCTCGTGGCTGTCTTATTTGGACAGTCCTTTATCCATTTTCTCTGACCACCACATCCAAACCCCAGGCAATTTGTGTGTTGTCCTCAGCTCTTTATATTACTCTCTTCTGATTGTGATGGAATTGTATCAGCTGTTCGTTTGGTTCTGTGCATTTCATTTCTTTGTGCTATGTGACAGTGTTTGGCTCTCTTGGAGTCCTGGCAGAATTTTTAATGATCTTTTTAACTGAGTAAAAGCAGATAAAGTAAAACACAAAATTGCCATGGGTCTATAAAACATTTGTAGAAAGTTTACTCAGACATTTTCTTATGATCCAATGTCTGAAGACATGAATCATGATGGAGTGGAAAGATGTCAGACTTCTTGGGGTCTGTCTTCTTAATGTTATCTTGAAGAAGACAAATATCCCTTACTGCACCATACCCCATACAGCTTGAACTTTTCAGCTTGTGTTAGGGGAATGAGATTATTTGTTACCTCATGAATAAAAATATTTTGGGTTTTCTTTCTCCTTCACATTCTCCCTTTCCCCATCGTTCATAATTTTGAATGATTGGTTAGTATGTTTTAAATCCAAGTAGATAAATCATGTTTCATTTATCAGTTTATAAATGCTGCCATCTAGTGAGGTATTTCAGATCATTTCAGAACTACACTTTGTAAACATTGATAATAAACACTAATGGTTCTGAGTCATAAGAGCTGTCACAGTGTAGTTTCTTCCAGCATTGATCAGAAAAGTTCCACTTTCACCTGCTAAGGGGTTGTGTCCTGTTAAATGTTTTGGGCTTGGGTGTTGACAGACAGCTGGCTTGGAAGTTGAAAGCAGAAGGGATTTGCACATCGTGAAAGGAAATGACTCAAGGACCCAGCCCTGAGTTAGTGAACTAGAAGTTACACCTCAGTTTTGTTCAGTTTCCAGCTGGCAGTTTCTTCGATAGAATCACATGTGCTCTTTTCCAATAACCTCTACAAGGTATTGTGGTCTTTTGAGATACCAGGTCTGTTTTAAATGATCTGCTTGTTTTCTTTCTGCTGAATGTACTGCAGTGCCCTCACAGCTATTTTCCTCTCTGTCTTTCAGGTAGAGCAAGTCAGCCAGTTGGCTGTGTTTGTAGAAGCAGCCCTAGATTACCATAAACAATCCACTGATATTTTGGAGGATCTGCAGAGCAAGCTGCAAAACCGGTAAGACTGAACCCCTCAGAAGATGTTGAACCTCTTTTGCAGCTGAGGTTCACAACGTTGGAAAGTCACTGAAGCAAGAGATCCTCTAGCACCCCCTCCCAGATGCACATTTGCTGTGCTTTGTGCCAGACTGAGCTCCATGGCTTTAAATCCCTGCCACCTGGCAGCTTCTTGCAGTGCTGGGAGACTTTAATGGAGCACAGGATCTGCCCAGGGAGCTCTGAGTGTGCGTAGAGTCTCTCCCATCTGTGGAGGTTAATGGGGACAGCCTCCCTTTGTTTAAGGTTTATTTCAACTTGCATACTTTGAGTTGTGTTTTGGAAGCTTTACTGAGAAGCTGGCCTGTTTTTATTGAGATTAAGGGGTGTAACAAAATTCTACAGCACAGGAAGGAACCAGTCAGCTGGCCAGAATCAGAGCTGTGCTGTAACACGTGGATGAAAGGCCCAGGTACTTTGTGTCAGCCTAAGAAAAGGCAAAAATGCTGCTGTCACTGATGTGTCAGTCAGAGAACCAGAGACCTGAGTGTCACTGTGGCATGGGCAGAGTCCAGAGAGCTGCGTGGTGTGGTCATGGGGGCTGTGAGCATGGATGGACATGAGGGAAGCTGTGTCTGCAGACACCCTGTGCCATCCCAGCTGCAGGGAGACAAGAAGCTCTCAGCTGGGGCACACACAGCAAGAGGTACTGGACCTCCAGTTTTGCTGGCTAAATGGTTGTTTCCCAATTTCCCTAATTAAAAGGCCATGTGTGAGATGCAGTCCCTGGGCCTCTGTCCTGGATGTGTTTCTCCATATGTCATTTACAGTTGAGCTTTCCAGAGAGCTCATTCCTACAACTTGTGCTGAACTCAGTGGCAGCTGTGGGTGCTCATCACTGCTCAAACTCAGGCTGTTAAGCTTTATGCCTCTGTCAGCAGGACCTAAGTATTAAATAAATGAGGGACTTGTTGAATGCCAAGTATTGCACGAGAATTGAGCAGCTTCTTAGTAAAAACACAAACTCCCTCCCAAAAAACCCCCAAACAAACCAACCAACCAACCAACCAACCAAAAAACCTAATGCCATAAAACCAAAACAAAAGAAGCCTAAAACCAAAACCAGCATAAGACTTTCCTACTCCACCTTTCCAACACCAAAGCACTTAACCTGAACTTAAGTTCTGTAAGTATTTCTTCATTCTTTCTTCCTAAGTAAATCTCTTGCTGCTCTTCTCTCTGTTATAGAATAAATGTAGCATCTAGTCGGCCTAAGCGTGAATTTAAGCCAAAGCCTGTAATAACTACGACTCTGGAAATCGGTGATAATCAGCAGCACAATGGGATTGCCTATAGTTCTTCCATAAAATCATCAGGTGAGTCTGTCACCACAGAATTAATGTGTGTCTGGATGTTTTGCCTGATTGTTGCTTGAGATATTTCTTGTTCCATGAGAAAGATGAATCCATCAGGCATCAGTATCTGTGCATCTGACTCCAGATTGTTTCCCAGACTTCAAAACACCTACCCATCTGAAATTTAGGTGTGGCATTCTCCTTGGTCTTTTAGGTCTCGGAATTGCCACTGAGGGTGGGTGGAGAGAGAGGGAGAGGCACCTACAGAAAACAGTTAATTTCTTGCAAAAACAGATGCCTACAGTGGGTGTGTTTGATCAGAGTCTGGAGTATCTCCAGGTGCTAAATTTTCTCCACAGTCTCAGAGCATAGATGATCTGTACAAGATCTCAAATATTAACTATGTAGAATTCAGAGAGATGACTCTCACCCTTACTGGTTTTAACATCTTCTAACTTACTGTCCCCTAAATTATGCACCAAAGTGTGTGCATTAATGAACTCAGGTACTTCAGGTACCTTGGGGCTTAGGAGTCTTTCCTTTGTTAAGGCCATGATTTCACGAAAAAAACCTGGCAACTTTGGAAAGTTGTGTGAACAGTAATAATCAGTAATGTTACACTACTCATTGACATAGCTTTTCCTCATCTCATGAATAAAATTATTTGGCCCTATCTCCTTAGTGACTACATTGTAGGATGGGATGAGCCAGTAAAAAACCAAACCAATAAAACCTCCAAACAAACAAAAAACCCTAAACAAAACTCAAATGGCAATATGCAAGGAAAGAGAATGAAAGGGCCAGAGATTTTTCCAAAAATGTTATTTGGAAGGGAAATAGAGGAGAAGTAGTGAGCCAAAGGTTCCCTTCTGTACTTGGCATGGCATCTAGGGTCTTTTCCTGAAGGGTTGCTGTTTCGTTTTTTTTCTCCTAACTCTCCAGTTTCTTCTTCCCTCCACTCTTGTTCCTTTTTAAAGGTTGTTGGGAGAGAAATGAGAGAGCTAAAAGTGAAAGAATAAAACTTGGAGCAGTAACTTCATGCTCTTTCTAATGCCTCTTTAATTTTCTTGCACCGTGCTACAAGAGGAAACCATTACACAATCCATAGTGAAGGAGATTTGCAGCAGTTTGGCAGCATAAATCCACTCAGCCAGATCTGATTCCTCGATTTGTTTGAAGCTCCTCATGCTGCCTGAATGTTAAGATGAGTTTTTGTGTGGTTCTCAAATGTGGGATGGAGGGAAACAACCTCCTCTGCACACTCTCTCAGGTCACACCAATGATTCCTAAGACTTCTGACACAATGACACACTGGAGATGTGTGTAGGGATCAGTAACTTCCTTGGAATTTTCACAGCACATCTGGATGAAAGTAGCAAAAACATAACACATTTATTAAAAATCACCATAAAATTTCTTGGCCCTATCAACTACTTATCAAGTTATATAGGATTTTTTTTTCTGTTCTGCATGTGCAGGGGAGAAAGGAGATTCAGATTAAGTATTTGTATATGAACTAGTGTGTCAAACCACATTGCAGTGGTTTATCATTGCTATCAAGCAGTTGTTCCAAGATGTCCTTTAAAGATAACCAATCCTGCCTTTGGGTAAAAGACAGTTTCAGGTTGCTTCCTGCCCACTTAGTTAAAGAAAAATTCAGTTTTAATGACCTGAAAGTCAGTGAAAACTGGAAAATAAATGATCCCTGATCCCTAAGATAGGAAAGGGGTGAGGCACTTCCATTCTCTTACTCCATTCATGGACTGTTGAACCAACTGTTTGCATATCCCTAAATGAGGGGTTGTCATTGCTTCACTCAGTGCTGTCAGAATGGAAAGAAATAAAACCACCATAAGAGATGAAAAGGAGAAATAGGATATATGTAATAATTGTTGCCACACTTAAGAGTTGCTAATAACATTAGAAGGAGCATGGATCCTGGGTTTTTCCTCCTGAAGAAGCTGTGGATGCTGTGGTTTCCTCCCCAGCAGGCTCCCCATCACTGTTCATTCTTTTGTTTTCCTGTTCCTACTCAAACATTGTCTGTGGATTTCTGTGGAACTGCAGTGGGCTCAATATGCCCTGCGCATATATGGGGGATAACCTTTCTGTCCCTTTTTAAAATCAGCATCCTGAAACAGATGAGAGATTTTTATGGTCTGTGACTTAGAAATGAGAACCAGACAGTTCTAAGCAAAATTACTAAATGTCCTAAATTCTCCATGAGATGGGGAGTTAGCATAGTAATCTTCTTTTTGTTTAGAAAACTGTCCTCCCCATGCTACACAAACAGATACTTCCATGCTTCATTTTCCCTGCTTCTGTATTGACCCTATCAAAATACAGATCTTTGATTTCTGTGTTGCTATCCCTCAAAGTGAGTAGTCTTGGTATTCAGCAACCCATGGAGATGTGCAGGACAGTTAAAAGCAAGATGTGACACATTCAGCACACCTGCCATGATACAATTCTGAGCATGGAAATTATTTTTCCCATGTGTCACAATAGTTTTTCAACTATCAGCTTCTTGGAGCAGAAATAGTCTTTACCTTTGTTTGGTCTCTAACATGTGAGGATTATTTACTACTTATGACTCGCACACATTTGCAGGGCTAGATTCACATAAACCTAATTTTTATGTTGTTGTGAGTTATTTGGCTGCTTCAAGTAAATGCAGATAAAAAAAATTTCCAGTTCTAATTCACTGTTATCCTCATTAATGAGCTGCAGCTGTGAGCATCATCTGGCTCGTTTCAGAACTCTCTAATTGTTGCATTACATCATGCCTTTCACTCTGTTTGTTTGTCAGGTTTGACTGTGATATGAAATATATGGATCTGGTTGCCACATGCTGGAATTTAACATAAGCATCTAAGTGTTTACTCATTTCAGCTATGAGGGAGACTGGGATTAATTATCTTAGCAAGCTTCCAGTTCATGATTACTAAAGTGCAGTCTTGCTACCTGATGGATACAGCATGGTATAGAAGGCAGAGTACAGATGCAGGTACAGTAACTCCCTTTGGGGAAAAAAACCAAAAAAACCAAAGCATCATTGAACAGCATTTTGCTTTCATCTGTAACACTCCAGGAATCACAGACCGCTTCTTGCTTACCCTGATTTTGTGCTGTCCAGATCTGAGTGGAAATTAATGACAGTTCTTTTTTGACTGTGACGGGGAAGTAAACTAGAGAAATACAGGAGGTTATACGGAGTTGCAAATTAACACGAACCCTGTTGGCAGAAATAGAAGAGTGCAATTTATTTAGCTGAAACCGCTGCAACATTTGTGCAAGTAGACAGCAAAAGGCTGGAGCGGTGCCAGCAGTTCTGTGATGTTAAGCAGTGTGTGTTGCAGACTGTCAGGCAGTGCTGCCCCCTTACCTTTGTCAGGGGAGCTTTGTGTCACTGGATTATACAGTAGCAGCAGCTGCCTGACTCTAATGAAGACTTTGACTGATCGTACAGCCTGGAGTGAAACCAGTTGTGCTGGCTGTGACTGTTACTTAAAAACCTTTCCAGGCTGCCAGACGTTTTCTTTGCAGTTCTTTGGAGCTTAAAATGCACCAAATGTGATCCATCTCCTATCAGGTACCTCACTGTCAGAAATTAACTGGCTTGCAGTAACAAGTGAACCCCATTGGAGCAGCTGGTGAAGGCGAGGAACTCTTGTCAATTATTCAGATCGCCGCCTTCTGCTGCTGACAGTTCTGGAGAGCTGGTACCAGTCCTACCTTGGCAAAGGCTGAAAAAAACTCAGCTGTTTTTAAACACAATCAGCCCATTTTTGGTTTTAAACATGATAAGTCCATTTTTTTCTGGGCAGCTGGCCCATCATCTCTTTTTCTGCTTGGGGTGCTTCAGCAAATACATGACAACCAAGCTTTCACCTGTAGCAGTGCATTAGAATAGCTCTAATTTAGTTGGTTCTTGTAGGACTTGTCATTGCCCTGAGCCTTCCACAGGGAGAGGATAAGTCTGGCATTGTGGCAGTGCTGCTGTGGGGAGGTTTGCTGAGTCTCTGTTGGCACTTCTCTTAAATAAAAGCTCTCTTCTGTTGGTATCAAGGGTAAAATATACCCCCAAAAGAAAAAAGCAGTCCCTACTTTCCAGTTTTAACACCAGATATTGCCCCCAATTGTACTGTTGTCAATTAAAAAGATGCTTTCACCTGTCTTTTCTCACTGAGTAATCACCACTAGTTCTTAGCTTGTTTCTTCTAGAGAATTCTCCTAATTCCTTTATCTAGAAAATGCCTGAGCAGTTACTTTTTAATATTTTCTATGCATTGCCATGATTAACAGATTAATGTGTGCCATTTTAGCTATTGTATCTGTATTGCATTACCAATTGCATGCAGGTTTACTCAGTAAAAAATGACAGCTGGGAGAGTCGAGACTGGAATATTTGACTATTGCTGTAATGTTCCAAGTAAGACAATCTGAATAATTTAAATATAAGTACACTAGTACTAGTTCTAGAGGTGCCATGCTACATGTTACAAGGTGTGATACTCCTCTTTACAAGGCATCATCATTAAGTCTTTTCTCCTAGTCTTCATTTATAAAAGTATTTCAAATCACCAGACTTTTACTTGAATACATTCATATGTTATTAAAAAATCTGTTATGGCTGAACTGCAGTTGAACCACAGACTAGTCCTTGACCAAAGAGTTGAGCTTTACAATTTGAACATAAACTATTCTGTTGACATGTGTCCTAATTATTCATAAATATGAATGTTACAAATATATTGGTACTACAAATCCAAGCTAATTAACACTCCTCCGTGAAAATATCTTTAAAAAAGGTATTTATTGCATTTACAAGAGTAACTTTTTTTTTATGTTTAAGGGTGGTTTGGAATTAAGATTTTTTTATGATTAACAATGCAAATCATAGGAACATCCAGATACTGTATCAGAAAACTGTTTTCATCCCTGAAATAATTTGATAGACAGTTCCTGCCCTAGCCTTTGCCTTAGTTCAGATGGAGGATGTGTAGAATAAGGGACTTGAGCACACGAGGTCAGGGAGCAGTAACCCAGAGCTGTCACTGCCCACTGGGTGGGAGCCTCACTACTGGCACGGCTCATGGTGTGACAATGCAGGGGTGTGCCTCAGGCTGCAGGGCTGTGTTTGTAGGGCAGCCCATGGTCCCCTGCCCTCTGGTAGGTGTTCCCACAGGAGCACTGTGCTGCAGAGCCATTTGTTTAAAGGATTCCTTTTCGTTTCCCCTGTTGACTCTTCTGCTTCCTCAACTCCTGCCCTTCCCATTCTTCTGGCAGCTCCTCCACAGAGAGTACATGGGTTTTGACAACTGATTACTCAAACCCTCAGCTGGAGATAAACATCCTTTTGAAAGGGAAAGACAACTAGGAATGAAGTTCAGATGCTTTAAGGGACAAACAGAATTATGCTTTAAACTTATTATCGCTAATCTTGCATTTTATATGTAGAAGCACCAGATGTTAATGAGTAAAAGCAATGTGTTGACACAACAACAGGGCTGCATTTTTGACCCCTTGTTTTGTGCTTAGTGGCTGGTGGGATGCTGTGAAGCTCAATTAATGTGGTTGTTTTTTCTGTCGCTGGAGCAGGTTCTTCAGTGCACATGGATCAGCCTTGCTGCCAAGCTCTCTATGACTTTGAGCCAGAAAATGAAGGCGAGCTTGGGTTTAAGGAAGGGGACATCATAACTTTGACCAATCAGATTGATGAGAATTGGTATGAGGGGATGTTAAATGGAGAGTCTGGCTTCTTCCCCATTAATTATGTTGAAGTGATAGTTCCCTTGCCTCAGTGATTGTGTCATTCGAGCTGTGAACATGATTTCATGACTGAAATGGATTCACAAATGTTCTGTCAGTGTGGCATTCTGTGAAAGCCTTGCTATTTGACTGACTTACTGACTTTTGTATGCGTCTTTTTAAAATGTATTTATTTTATATTCAAAGAAAGTCACCCTCCCTGATTTGTCAACCTGCAAAAAAACCCATACCCAGTTTTTTTGCTTTGTGCCTTGAAGATCACTGTATGAAGTGTTTACTGGTAGCTCACTGTTGCTCCAAAAATGCATTTCCTTGCTATTATTGTATGTGGATTTTTTTTATCTTTGGCTGCAATGATTTTACTATTGAAACCCATTTTTAAAAGCACTGTTAGTGAAGCTAACTGTAACCAGTTCCTAAGTTACTGATGTCATTGAGCTCTTTTCATCTATCACTCTGTAATTTATTGTGAACAAGTTAATACATCTTTTGCATTGTATGTTGACAAAAGGCAAAGTGGTTGTTAATATTAAGATGATGTTGTACTAAGTACAAGTTCTCAGCATTGAAAATTCGTATAATTTACTGACCAAACTGAATAAATATTTCTGTGGGATAAGAACATTGGTTGCTGCTTCTGTACTGATGGTTCTGCCACTTCTTTGAGCTGGAGGTCACTTTTGCTGAATATATCAGCTTTCAGTGACAAAAATAATGCTACATTTAGAAATGCATGAATAAAGAAAGTATCAGTTTTATGACACCTCTGCACTGCAATTTTAATAATCTTGCTACTTCTCCATTGCTATTTTAGTATTTATGTCTGTAACATTTTTTTCTAGCAGAAGGAAAAGAGACAAATTTCTTGGAACTAAGTACAATCTGCTCCTGGTTCCATAGGGTTTGTATAGAACTCCAGTGAGAGAAAGGGGTGAGTAGCACTGGTGCCTACTGCAAACAAATGAGAAGTCAACTCCTATTTTTTATATTTAGTTGAAAGTGATGGAAAGGAGGAAAAAGAGAAGACTAGGTGGTGATGGAAAGATACGTGATAACTAAAAATATAACAAAAAAGCCTCGAAATTAAGGACAAATTATGGCATATTAGGTATTTATCCAAATGCAGATAGAATCACTTTGTTTTTCTGTTCACCATGTCCTGCTTTGCTTAGTAATGTAGTAGTGACCTGACATAGTGAGCAGCCCTAGAGGAGCATGGAGTCTCTTGCCAATTGCTGTCCATACAAGACAAATTGATGAGAAGAGAGCTGAAATCTTTAAGGGCAAGCTGCCTACTGAAGATTCCTCTTAAGCTCATAGCAGTTCAGCTCTAGATGAAGTAAGTTATAAACAGGAGAGCAGAGGGCATTGCTGAAGGTTTCTTCATGCTGCAGCCCCTAAAATCACAGTTTAATTACTTCAGTCTTTTGAACCACTCAACAGAAATCATTGAACAGAGAGACCTTTATTATTTAATCTGCAAATATTTAAATCCAAGAGTGCTTTAATATACATGAAAAATACCTTTAATAGTTAAAAAAGTTTTAAGAAATCAAGATAAATACAGCAAAGTTAGAGCAGCAGCTATTTCTATTGCTTGAGGTGGAACAGGAGTTTGCATCTGCTAAATTCCAAGTCTTAAACCAGCATCTACTCTTGATGTCTCAAAATTTGAACTTTTAAATAATGTAAGAGCTTAAGCTGGCATAAGGAAAGCCTCACCTTAACACCTGCATCCTAACACAAAGCAGGTCTTGAACTTGGAACTGAACACTTTGGCAAAGTAAAAGACATTCAAAACACTTTTCCAGCATTGAGGGAAATCTGCAGGCTCAGCTTCCCTCCCTCCCTGCTCTCAGGTGGAAGTTGTACTTAACTTGGCTCAGAGCCCCTCCTTTCCCTCAGGGCCAGCAGGGGAGCAGTTTGGTGGACAGATTGCAGTGCCCCAAGGGTGACTGTCCACTCCTGAGCGTTACAGGACAGGCTTTCCATGAATACAAGAGCTACCAGAGTGACAAAGAATTGCACACTAGCCCAGCACCAGGATTCCCCAGCTGTCCTGTGAAGACTCACACACAACTGCAGCCTGCATGGAGGTTTAGCACATAAAGACTCTAAAAGCAGTGAGTTTAATATGTTTTTCACTACAGTTGGGGCTTTCTAGTTTTGATTTTTTACTTAGCATATTATTCTCTCTAGCCCCTTAGAAAGCTGTTGGGACATCAAAAAGTGTCAGCAGCACTGGTCACACTACCTCTTATGTCAGGATGAGATGCTTTTTCACATTTACAGGATCCATTTGTCCAAGTTAAGGCTGGCAGAGCTCTACTGTGATACACTGTAGCTAGGAATACGCAATACTGAAACTGGGATTTCCAGCTGCTAGACTACAGAAACAGTATATTTAATAGTAGGCAGGAGTATGTTTTACAACTTGCTTTCAATTCTAAAGTGTATCACTCTAGGAAGTGATCTAGACCAGTTTTATGTATCTCTGCATCAGGATCTGAGCAGGAAACACTTGAGACACTCATCAGGATAATGTTTTACTTCAGACTTGCTCAAGGTGCAAGGTTGATTGGTCCCATGTTTCCCACTCAAGCTGGAAAGAGAAATTATCTTTGGAGGAACACCGTATCAGAATATTGAGAAACCTGAGGCAACCTCATGTTCATTGTCAAGTATTTAACATCCTTCTAGGGCACATGTTTAGAAGCTTCGTAAACTCTGTACCTCTGTGACCTCTGTTTCAGCAGGTCACAGAAACCAGATCCTTGTGTAAAAGTAAGAATAAAAATAACTTCACATGGGGCTTGTGTTCTGCTGCTCTTTGTACCAGTGAATCCAAGGCCACGGTCCAGTATCAGAAGGTAGGAAATTCCATCATGTTATGGACAGTGTTTCTCACAAAGACATCCCAGGGGATATATGAATTCCAGGTTCCAGATACTACAGAAGATATGAACACACTTAGAGTCTCTGTCACCTGGGACTGAGAGGATTGTCCACATTACATGAAAGCACAGTTGGAATCTTGATTTTGCTGCAGAGAGAAAATATGAAAACATTAGGCAAATTAGCATGTGTATAAACAATATTTCTTGCTGGTTACCTGCTTTATCCTCATATAGGCAGGTTGGGCTTTTAGCACTTTGCAGATACTGTAATGGGTTGACCCTGGCTAGGTGCCGGGTGCCCACTCAGTCACCTGTCACTCCACTTTCCACTGGGACAGGGGAGCAAATAATATGGAAAAACTAGCAGGTGAAATAAGCCAGTTTATTACAGCAAAATAAGGAAGAAAACAAGCAGAGATCTGCACACACAAGAGCTGAAGAGGAAAAAACAATCAGTCTCTACTTCTCAGCAGCAGCGATGTTCGGACACTTCCTGGGAAGCAGGGCTTTAGCACATGTGGTGGTTGCTCTGTGAGGCAAACACTGAAGGATCACTGACGCCCCCTTTCCTCCTCTCTTCCTTCCCTTATCTATCTGAGCTGATGTCATCTGGTATGGAATATCCCTTTGGCTGAATTGGGTCAGCTGGCCTGCTTGTGTCCCCTCCCAGGATCTTGCACACCTCCATCCCCATCGGTGGGGGAAGGAATGTCAGAGGGACAGCGCTGCTTGGCAGTAGCCAAAATACTGCTCTGTTATCAGCACCAGCTACCACTGCAAAGCACAGCACTGTAATGGCTGTGAGCTTTACCTCAGTCTGACCCAATACAGATACTTATTAAAAAAAGCAAAGCAGATTTTCAAGATGCAGTACATGAACTGACCACACAAGTCTAAGTCCATGCAATACGTGAGCCTGTGCCTTCTTTAATGAAAGGCTATCAAACTGCCTATCACTGCCTCACTTACCCAGCATCAGAACATCAGTGGCATGCAGGTACGTGCTGCCCGTGTTAGGATGGTAAAAGCAGAAGCAAAACATAGAAACCTGCCTTTCTTTAAAGCACAGCATGCATTCTTCTCATGATTTTACTGCATGCAACAATTAACTTTTGTTTACTAAGCAGCCATTTCAGTACTACCAAGGCAGCAGAAGCATATAGACACTAATTTCAGAAGTTTGATAGGAATTCAGCAAACAGGAATGACATTAAAATTTTACTGGAAGTATTAAAATTGATTCTTACCATAAATGGCACACAACTGTATTGTAAAGTTGCTAATAAAACAGATTAGAAGTGTAAGGAAAAAAGTTATTTTTGCTTTCCATCACTGATTACCAAATAACTCAGATTAGTGAACTAAAAAAATGCTTCTTAAAATAAAAAGAAGCTACCCTTGAGGAGAAGGCCTGCTGTGAATATGAAAAGAAGTTGTATCACTAAGAGCCCAAAGGGCAGAACAGCATTAGAGACCTTCTCAATAGCCTATTTAACAGGGTCTCACCATCCTTCAGTGAGACTGAAAATATTACAGGAATCTGCATGCAAGTCAGGAGACTGATAAATATCCTTTAAGCCACACGGTATTATAGTAACAGGTATTTACCCAGAATACCTGTTTGAAAGGACAGAAAAACAAAATAAAAAACCAGCAAGCCTAAAATGCCTGTTTTAGGTACATTTTTTTTCAGAAAGGCAGTACTAAGGTAGTTTAGTTTTCAGGCAGATGCATTTTGAAGATATCTAGGAAATGGTAGTGGGAGCTTTAACCTAGTGTAGTAGGATGCAACTCCTCCTTGTAACTGTGTAGAATCAGTTCTAGGAAGAGCTGTGGTAGCTGATCACATGTGTCAGCAGAAAGGAGAAAGCTTTTAGCTAAGCATCTCAGGCTTTGGAGTTTGTACCATAGTACTGTTGGAGGACAAGACACAAAACAGTCTATAATCGTTTAGTTAGGACCAACTTTAAGCCCTCATATTAGTTAGACTATTTCAGCAATTAACGATAGCTAATAGTATAAGAAAGTGTTAGCGTAGAAACACATAATCACAGAATGATTATATGCATTTTATTTGTGCTTTTATTTGAAAAGCTCTGGGAATCGGGGTACCATACCCAAATCGATTCCGACATGGATCTGCAATAGATACATTTTTATACTGTCCCTTACATAACCGTCACCAGTTAATTGTTAATTCAATATTGTTCCATTTGAACTTGAACATAACTTTCTGTTACGATGCCGTTTCTATTACATATATTGTTTCCACCCAGGCATAAGCTGTAGCCCCCTTTATCCAGTTACCCCCTTATCATTTCTCAGGATTGTTATAATTGAATTATCGTTCTTACTTGTTTTTACTGAACAATCATCTTGTTATGGGCAATTATTGCAAAGCCCACACAGGTGCAGTTCTCGTGACTATGCTTCTACCTAACAAAGACAACACCTCAGGCTTACCTACTGTTCCCACAACCTATTACAACCCGAAATCATTTTTAACCCTTATACTATCAAAAGTACAGTAGGAACAACCAAAATGCATCAGTTCAGACTTGTATTATGGTCAGTCAAAAGCCATTTGAAGGGCCTGAATAGTATTGCACAGGATATTACACCATGCAAGTTTGCAGCCAAAGGTTTTTAAGTATGACTGACCTTGAGTTCACACTGAAATAATCTAAAAAGCAAGCCAGGGTCACTGGGTGTATAGTCACTTCATCCCACAGAATTAGTTAGTGTTTACATTATTTTCTTGGGATAACAGCTTCAATTCACAGTCAGATGAAACAGACAAGAGTTGTATTTTCAGTATGTCAGTAATAAGATATCAAATAATTAATGCTACTATTATATCACACTCAAAGACTAAGCAAAACTTCAGTTGCATTTCTGATGCGAAGCCATGCAAGCTACATCCTACATGGGACAAGAGATTGCAGCACTACTGATGAAGCAAGTTTTCTATGAGGTGACAAGCATGATTCTCACCATCTCACCTGCTTAAGGATGCTCACAGGAACCACTATCATGAAACCAAACAACATTTCTTTTTTCTTCTTTTGGTCTGACATCAAGAGAAACATCAAGAGTTGCAGGATGTAATAGTACTTGAAGAAATATTTTCATTTAGTAAGGGAAAAGAAATGGTCATTGATTGACTTTGCTGAGAGTATATATTTAAAGTTCAGGCAGCTTACCTGAGATGCAAACCCTGCTTCACTTCCAGTTGTTTCTTCATGATCATCATCATCTTGCTCACTTTCTTCTCTGGGTGGAAGTATTATCTTCTTCTCTGCAAGTTCCTAGAATACAATTGAATTGCCACCAAAACACCTCAGGAGTTAAGCATAAACAAGTTTAGCATTACAACAGTGGAAGCTTTTTATTATTTCACTTACCTCACCACCATCTGTGATGAGAGTAACACCAATATTATCCCCAATTCCCCAAGACGTCTGAGACTCCCAGACCAGATCACTAGGACCTGGACTTACTCCAGCAGCTGAACCCCAGATCTGCAACAGATTTATAGTGAGCTTCTGAAGAATCTTTTTCTATAGTTAGATTATGATTCAGTCTAATATATAAAATTATTAAGTATTTCAATACCAAAGGCATCCAGTAGGAGAAATGAAACACTGAAATCCCTAGCAAGTTAGTTCTTTTCAGGACTACCAAGAATTGTGGTAGAGCTTTTCTAAGTGAAGACTGTAAGCCAGTGCAGAAAAGGCAGTTAACAGCTTCTGTTCAAGGTAGAGGTAGCTCTGCTTGGCCATACAGAGGCACAGAGCCAGGCCGTAGTCACAGATGTGCTCAGGGCAGCAATTTCTGTGTGCAAGAGCCTCTCACCTGGGGGCACTCACAGATCTGTTGAAGAAACTCCTCCACAGTTTGGAGTAGCAAGTGTAGAGTCCAGCTCTTTGATCACCATCTACATGTATTTAGAGTATGATTTTAGAGCTAATATTTAGCTTAGTTCTACAAATCATGAACTCAGCACTGCTGACCTGGAATAGGCTGAAGATTTTATCAAGTCACAGGAGTATGGGAAACCCTAAGAAAAAACTAAAACACAATGATTCTGTTTACAGTTAGAACATACTCCAGTCTTTGATGATCTAAGTTCAATCCAGGCTTTAAAGGAAACTTAATTAGCATTTCAGATCAAGTTGCTGCAAGGATTTTTTCCCATATCTAGCGCTACATAAAGTAAGAGCTTTCGTTCTTTAGGCACTTTCAGTATCCATTTAGTTCTCCATATTACAGGAATCTCTACTGACATCTAACATAAGAACAAAGCTCTGAGGAAGTTTTACAAACCCAATACCTACTGTAACATTTTGGCCTGCCTGAAGAGTGAACCTTGAAGGAAACTTGTAATTAACATCTGCCACATTTCCAATACGTCGTCTCAACACCCAGCCACGTAGAGGTTGATCCTGTGGGACAAGAAATTTCTCTCAGCATTACAGACCAACACCATATAATTCAAACACAAGGATCTTTCCAGTGGGCCAGTTTTAAACCCACTCCTGTAGTACACAAGTATCTGACCACTTTGAGGAAGCAGCCACATGTCCATTAAAGCTTCCTTATGTTTTCTCCCTATACTCTGAGATTAATCTTAGTCAAGTTAAGCCACACCTGTTCTTACCTTCCATTAAAGGGAGAGTCATGATAGTCTTTACCAGGGAGATTCTGATAAACAAAGTTTCCCATGGCCACCTACCAAGTGTGTGTGTGTGTGTGTATATATATATAAACTTCTTTGAACTTCACAGGTCATTCTGTATTTCAGGCTGAAATGGCTAAACTACAAGCCACATGTTTTGAAATCCTCATGATGAATTCTAATAGTTCTGATTTGCAAACTGAACTAGTGAAAGAATTAGCTAAAGGGCCAGATAAACCCTGTGTATAAATTAGATGTCATCAACTCTATTCTACCTTTTAGCTGTTTCAAGTATTTTTGATTAATATGATGCCATCTTTATCCAGTTTACTAGAGCACCCTATTTAGTTCTTCAAGGGTAGGTAGTACTTCTGGTAGAGCTAGCCTGAATCTGGTGACAAACGGCTGAAGGTGTCAGATTTCTGCATAACAGAACCCCCTCACCTCCACCCAAAAGCACCTCCCAGACAGTCCTGGTACAGAGCACCTGTAGTACCAAAAAGGTCAGTCTCTAGTCTGTCACTAAACTAAAGCCATCCCCAAGCAGTTACACACTGCAGTGCAGACTTGAAAATGGAAGTACCGCATCAGAGTGGTTTTTAAGCCTGACAAATCTCCCATCTGCGTCAATCTCTTCAATAGATATACTTCCAGTAGCTGAAACATGCTGAGTAGTCTTAAATGCAGGACTGTGCTCCCTCAGTTCCGTTTCTTTGATTTTCCTTTTCTTCCCATACGGGAACCATCGCCTTTGACTTGCTGCGCTGCATGAAGATCGACTGAGTGACCGCTTTAGCCTAGAAGAGAGTCAGAAAACATTCACCTGAGTGATGTGCCTTGTTTCTTCTCATGCCTACCCTCCCACTACATCCAAGCCTAACAGCTTCCGCTAGCCAAGCTTTCCATGGGGTCTTGGATACAAAATTTTACTTTCACTGGCAAGAGTAGCTACATAGCTTGTTAAACTTGGAAGAGAGCCTCAGCTCCAGAGTTCAGAGCAAGCTTATATTGATAAAAGAAGGTTCACAACTGCACTAAAAAGTCCTTTTAAAGTCTTAACTGACAGAATTTACAGTGAAAGTAATTTTTTACCCTTCTTAGCATGCATTTAGAGTTCATGTTCTCACTACACATGCAAGATACCGTGTTTGCACAGACAGGCGTTGATCCAAGTTCCCAGCCTCATTCATGGAACTTGAGTGCTCTTTGATACATCTTTAAGATACAGCACAAAACTTTGAGTTGAGGAATGTTTAATGGATCTTCGAATTTTATCAGCTGGGTTTATGAAGTTACTTCATCTTACTATACCATGTGGTAGATGTGGGATATACATGCCACTTACAGAAGATTACGCTTCAGAAACTGAGTTACTCTGTTAATGATGTGCTTAATGTTTGTTTCTTGTCTCCTCCACATTCTGAAGGATAAACAGTGTAGTCTTGGATGAATCAAGTTCTCTAATGAAAATCTTGTCATAGCCTACCTCTGTTCCTCTCCTTCCAACATCTTTCTGTAGGCACTTATTTCCAAGTCTAGAGCCAGTTTCACATCTAAGAGTTTCTCATACTGTTCGAGCTGTTCTTGTGCCTGCTTCCGAGCTTGTGCCATTTCTTCCTCCTTTTCAGCCATAAGCCTTCGATGGAGATCTCGATTACAATCCAGCGAATTCCGTAGCTCCTTTATTCTGCTCTCCAAAGCAACCTTCTAAAATTCAGAGGATGGGTTGGAAAAAAAATAAAAAAATCAAACCATAAGTGAAGATTAGAGAGAAGAGAAACATTTTGAATTGAGAGTAAAGTAAAATAACGACAAGGCCATACAAATAAAGACAGCACCTGGGTTTGATATTTATTTACTTCAGATACCAGAATATCAACTCTCTTGCTTGTTTCCTTCAGCTCTTCCCGAGCAGCATTGGCAAATTCAGTGTTTCTTGCTGCAGTTCTCTGGGCATTCTCCACCTGAGGATGAGTCACTGTTAGTCCTGAGTTGCATATTACAAATAAGGAAATTTACACCTGGGAATGGTTATGTTTTACTGAAGTGTGCGGATACCAATAAAGTCCAGGTCAGAAAGTTCTATGTTGCTTTCCAGGGAGGTTTACACAAGTTTGACATTTATGTTAGAAAAAAAATCAGCAATAATCAGGTAGTGAAAATTGTTGGATAATGATATTTCAGTTAATGATGCATGAGGACATGGTACAGATATTAAGTAAATTGATTCTTCAGAAGACCAATGGAGAATATGTTTAGAAGCTGCCTGTCAAAGCATAGAGCTGAAGGATATTGGGTGTACAAATCAAACTATTATCACTCTTCCCAAAAAGGCCTATTATTAAAGAATTCCTGCATCTTTACAAGCAGCATTGCATTGCTCTACAAACAGCTCAATCTTGAGATGGCCCAAAAAAGGATGAAGTGCTCCTTTAAGAGGCACTTACAGAATTTTCAGTGGAAACAGAAACACAGGCATCCAAAGGAATTCCCTGAGTTGGCAAACAAGTTGTTGTGTAGGAAAAGTTAGGTTTCATTCAAGACTAAAACTGCTTAATACAAACATAACACACCTTAGTCCTGAATCTGTCAGAAGTCTGGAATATGATCAACTTTTCCTAATCACTCCCTGTATTTATGCTTGAACCAGTTTTGTTTGGGATCAAATGTTTGCAGAAATCCTACTGTAAAATTTGACATTGCTTTGAAATTCCTTAACAACGTATGCCAAGAAGCTCTGCAGTGAATAGGGGCTCCATCAGTCAGCCAGCTGTCTATGCCAGTGTGACCTTAATTATGTCAAGGTGCAGAGAACTTCAGCTTTGTTTTACTGTCATCCCTTGCCAACTCACCTTTGCACTGAATATTCGCTCCATCTCATCTTTGTAACCTTGAATTTGTTCTTCATGTTGTTTTTTGAGCTCTCGCAGAGCATCTGAGAGCTTACTCTGAAATTCTTTTTCACGGCCAGATTCTACTTCTTCTAACCTGCTCTTATGGATTTTTTTTATCTCCTTGATCTCCTAGGAGAAGAAGAAATTTCTCTGTGAATAAACAAACCAATACATTTTGAAACTGGATTTAGTGTACCAGCTTCACAAACCCTTCACTGTTGAAACAGATTTATCATTGAGTACACAGTAATTCATTTTTATGCACATCTTATTCATCCAGTAAGTCTAGCACATCCACCTTGCTGCCTCACTATTGTTTTTCCACCTCACTGCCAATATTGCTTAAACTAATAAATGCAGCAAATATTTAATCTGTAAGGCTAATCCTTTGAACTAGATAGATTCTGGGTTTTTTAACTTAAAACACATGCATATACAGTTCAGTTTCTTTAAGCACTGTTACTTCACCTGTGTTTTTTATTCAAAAAGTAATAGCAGTTGGTTAGAGAAATTAGAATTCTCTATCACTTAAACCACACACTGAGAGATTCCCACCAGTGAGAAGGCAGCTGGTTTACATTCACATGTAAACTATTCGTTTAGTTGTATGTACTGACTTCTCTCACAAAGCTTACCAGACACCTCTGAAAAGTGTTAAGGAAGTTGGGAACACAAGTAGCTTAAAGTAGATTTAACTTCTTCACTTAATTTAGGCTTCAAGTGAACATCTGGAATCATTTAACAGAAACTAATTTATACACTTTGACTTACACAAGTTAATATACTGGGATTTCAGTTATCTTTAGAAGAGTAGATTAAGAAAATTCTCATATTTCAGATACCTATTGGTACTATCCCAATTAACATGAGGTTGTGTACTTTCTTGAGCCTTCCTAGTTAGGTGGATATTATGAGCTGACAGGCTACCATAGGTTGCTAGTTACCTTCTGAGAGAGAAAAGCAATGTTAAGATGGGCTCTAAGTGCACCCAGGGATCATGGACACCTAAAAAGATGCCTTGTTAATAAGCTAAAACATACATCTTCGTGAAGGCGCTTCTGGAACGTCATTTCTTCCTGCAAAGTTTTCATATGGTTTTGTAGGTCCACAGTCCTCAACATTTCACTGTGGAGATGCTTTTTAGTATCTGCCAGTGCCAGAGTCAGCTAGAAAAGACAGGCAACAGTGTCATCAAAATTAAGAGATATTATTTCAAATTAAAGCAGCAAATTTGCTACAGGTCATTCAACTTCATTCCCACAGCAATCTAAACACACTGATTGAGTGAAGTGGGTTACTCTGTTTATGTTCTTGTGTCAGTGGGATTCAAATATCAGCAACAGACAGAATCCTATGTAATTGTTATGTAGACCAGATTTCCCTCAAGGCAAATATAGAACAGCCCTTAACCCCACCAGCTAAACCTGACTCAAAGTAGACTTCTGATGAATCAATTGTACTATCTGTATATATTCCTCCCTTTTACAGCTGTAATTATTCCAAACTTCTTCCTGAACGCCTAAAATAATTTTTTCACATTTAATGAACAAAAGCCTCCAAATACAGCCTGTGTTGACAAACTATTATATGCTTTCAGCATTACATACTTCCCTGATGCATTAGAGAATACTACAGGGACTATATCAGTATATTTCATCTTGCTTTGACTTTTGAACAAGAAACATTATATCCTATGGTCACAGAATTAAAGGTACTGACAACAAGAGGAAGTTTTAAGGAAACCAGCATCAGCAGCATTTACTTTCAGCAAGATTGTGGAAATCTTTTTGTCTACCTGTCACTGCCATATTTAACGGGCTTTCTCTGCTTTTAAATATCAGTAAGTAACTGAAGAAAAACAAGGAAAAACTGCAGGAGCAAAAGTAAAGTTTAGACTCCAATAGCAAGCCTTACACTGAGGATTCGGTGCTTCAGTACAGGGAGCTCATTCTCCAAAGTCCGTTTCTCATTCAGGATTGTTGTTAAATCAGCCTCCTTCACATTTAGCTGGGCATCGAGGTCTCTCAGATAAGCCTGGGCCAGGTTTAAATCACTTTCATTTTTTGAATTCCTACAAGGGAGAGTTTTATACTGTTAAGTGCAGCTGGAGGGGAAGGGTTTGTTCTCAATGCGTTTTGCTTCAGAGGGGTCCGGGATTAAATACAGGAGAGATTTGTCAGGCTCACGGTGAGAGCACAAAACAAACCAGACAGGGCCCTCCGACAAGCATCATTTGTTATACCAGAGAGATTCCTGACCCATTTTCCAGCTCGTTCTGTGCAAAGCCCATGCGGAAGCCAGCTATCTTCCACGGCATTCCCAACGGGAGAGAGAAGCGACGGCACAGGCCCCGGGAC
>JAHLSL010013314.1:1268688-1444235 GCA_025920805.1 Petroica traversi | reverse complement strand
CGGCCGCGGGGCTGGGCGAGGGTCGCTCTGGAGGAGTCTCCTGCAGGGCTCAGCGGCGCCGGTGCTTGTCCAGCCCTCAGGGAGCCCAGGCACCTGGGACACACCGCAGCCTCGTGTGCTTGGCCACTTGGGGCTCTCGGCAAAGCCCGGACGAGGGGGAAAATAAGTCTTCCTTCTTTTATTGCCACAGTTGATACTTCTGAATGATAAAAGCATCCAGAAGTGCTAAAGATTTTGGAGGGAGGGGATCTTTCGGATGGTTTTGGAGGGAGGCAATAAAACGCTTCTTTCTGTAAGGAATCTTAATTATGTTCAGTTGACAGGTGCAAGAACTGTTTGGATAGATGGTTTTCCTTCGGGATGCCTGCTTTTTTAGAAAGAAGCATAAATTTACATTCACTCTGGGGCTTGACAAACTAGTGGGGTGGTGGCTGAAGGGAGGGAAGGGAGGGCTGTTTGTGTGTGTACGTATCGGGCGTGCATGAAACTTTCACTGCTTTGAGATCCCTCAGGTAATGTATAGTCTAAGGCAAAAAGGTGCTCAAGGAATTAGAGGAATTAGTAGTATTACTACGTGATGGGGTTTTTTTGGCAATTTTAAACTGACAAGTCCATACTGGCCTTGTAATTTTGATGGTCACTAAATTGATTTTTTTTTTTTCCTCCTTCCAAACTCTGATTAAGCCCTAATTGTTTAGTCTCTGAGCTTTCAAAGGCAGTGCAAATGACTGCTGAAATCCCAGGTCTGGGCTTTCATCTTTGAGTGGGTGAAAGTGCTGGAAAGTACATCAGAAATTCTATGCTCCCTGGATTTTACTTTCTAGAGATCAAGATGGGAGGGATTCCCAATTTGATAAATTCTGCTACATTCAGGAGATAATCAAGCTTGTCCCCTATTGCCGGCTTTCCCGAAGGTCTCATTTTGGTCCTTTTCTGGGAGCTGCCTCACCCTGCAGGCTGTGCTCATGGCATGCGCTGCGCCTGCTGCTCTGGCCAGCGCAGCACTCCGGTGTTTGCCTTGCGCCGCTTCCAGCAGCCGGCCCAGTTTGCTTTAGTCATTGAGATTCTGGCGGAGCCCTCTTGATTTTGTTTGTAACTTGAAACAATTTCTCTCAGCAGAGCCCCAAGGCATGAGGATGGCCAGCCCTAAAGCCACTGGGCTCCCCTGGGAGATCACTTGGCTTGCTTTTGCTCTCTATGCTCATCTACAGGTAGGTAATAAACTTCTTGCTGTTGTCATTCCTGGTCCTGTGTCAGGTGAGCTTGCTGCACGCTTTGCATTACTGTTTTTAAACAGAAAACTGCTGAAGGAGCTGCACTGTAATTGAAAGGCTCCCAATGAGAAGGTTTTCCTTTCACCAGACTTCCAAAGACTTGCATGTGAAGGGAAGTGAATATTCTCTCTTGCTCATTATATTGTTCCTGACTTTACCAAAGGGAGATCTTGCCAGACATGTAATGCCAAGCGTCTTTCTAGGCAGAACAGCTATTCTTTGCCCCTGGAGTTTAAGCACCTGATAAATGTTAAGGTACTTTAAGTGACAAGAGTTACAGAAATACCTGGGTAGAGACATCTAAAGCATTTGGAAGGGGGAAGGTGGCCGAAAAAGTTCATTGCTCAAGAATTCAATGAGTGCAGGGACCATGGAGGAAAAACCATAGCTGCCATCTGATCTGTTGCCTGACACATGAGCTTGATCAGTTCCAAAAAGTGAGTATTTCAAGAAATATGGTGTGCTGGCATGCCGCAGAGATGTTGTTACAGTATGTCATTCTCTATACTGATAGTTCCCACAGCACAAAATGTTTCAAGGATTCTTCAGTCTTAAATACACATAAATCCAGAAATCTGTAGCAAAAGATGGCTAAATAAACTGAGATTTATTTTTTAAAATAAATAGAATCTTCTTTTGAAGCATTTTAGTAGTTTTCAACAAAAAAAGTAAAATCTTTAAATAAAATCAGGATTGTTGTGTATTGTTTGTACTATTGCAATGTTCCCTGATATTCTGGGAAGTATTTAAACATGCATTCTGAAGAATTTTAAATTGAAGAACAACACAGGAGGCAAAAGTAATATCAATAGGAATATGAAGAACTGAGGAGACTGTACTAGACAGCTGAGTAAGCTATGATCAGTTTAGAGTGGACTTTGAGGTTCCAGGTAATGGGAATGGAGCTCCTGTGCCTCCTCAGTGGCTCTGCTGAGTGCTCTGAGTGCTGTGAGTTGTTTGGCAGCTGAAGAACACCTTCTCTCTGTGGGTGATGGTTGCAGCTAACCAGTTTGGTTATTTGAGTAAAGAACTCACCAGTAAAGTAAAAATTTACATCTGTAATAATTGTGCAGTAAAACACAGTGCACTCAACACATGTCTGAGCAGACACGGCCAAAGTGAAATCTGCTTTTTTGCCTGCATGTTTCTTATGCAAGGACAAAAATGTTACAGATTTGCTGTGCCTGTTCAGCTTGTATTTCTGTGTGCAAGCAGTTGAATGATGCTGTAATAACCAGCCCTGTAAAACACTCAGACAATAGTTTATGAAGTTCCCTTAATAGTTCTGTTCAAGATGGGAATAGAAGCTCAGAGAAGAGAAATGTCAATTTTGTTTTTGGGCCTTTTGGTTATGAAGGGACCATTTTTTGCTTTTACAGAATTTTTCATGTATTTTTTCTTTCATATTTTTCTTATTGCAGAGCTGGAACCAGTAGTGGCATAGTTTCCTCTTCTCCCCAAATGGTTTGGCATAGCTTCACTTGTCTCTTTATAATAAAAACAAACCAAACACATTGTAGTAATCAATTGGCTATTGTGAGTAGCTTTATGAACATTTCAATCCAGGTCAAATGTTATGGTCTTGATTGTCCTTTAAAATACTGTAATCTTTTTGGCATATTTGAGTCATTAGCACTTAACCCCAATCTTCTAGGAGGTCTTTTTGCTCCTAAGTTTTAGATGTTTTATCACAATTTGAGGCACATTAAAGATATTTTATATTATTTAACATAACATTTTTGGTATCCAATAACCATTAATTCTTTAATTGGTTGCTTGGGGCCATAGTATATGGACCACACACAGTCATTTTACCCTAATATTGTACCATAACTTCCTCTTCTGCTGTTTTTGGCTATTAAAATGCTTATGTCTGGAGCTAATCAATTAGAAACAATTGGATGCTGGGCAAGGTCACAAGTCTATGTCATATCACTTATGTGCAATTGATTAATTTCATCCTGCTTGAGGCAGGTACAGAATAAAAAAATGACCATTTAAAAAGAATGTGGTGGGAATGTGGTATGAATGTAATGCAAAGAAAACTTTAACATGAGAAGTCGTGAAAAAGAGGTAGCTGTTCCCGAGAAGCAATGGAACTTAGCTTTGGTTGCAGCAGTCCTTTCTGATTCTTCACAGCATGGTAACAAGCAGTGTGGTGATTAGCTGGGTTCTAGAATTATCTCTGCCCTTGCAGATGTGCTGTGTCTCAAATTTGAAAAAATTATTTTGTCAGTGGCAAATTAGGGGCTATAATAGTAGGTAAATAAGTTTTCCTAGGATAACCCAGGGAATAATTCACCCCTGAGCATTGCTGAGCTGCCTGATTGATTTATATCACTGCTCTTGGTCACAGAGCAGATTTAACACTCAGGAAGAGATCACTTATGGGTAAGGCTTGGCCATGTTCTTTTGCAAGTATAGAGCTGACCTTTTCTTGTATGTGCCAATATAAATGAAATTAATGGAACTGCATTAGTCAGTGGTAATACAAGCAAATTACCTATGTATGTTTTTCTTGAAAACAAACAAGATACTCATCTATCAAATGGTTGCAGCAACATGAAATAACTCATTGTTTCTAAAGATTTATATGGTAACTCTATCCAAAGAACTTGCTGTATTCTATAGATTATATGTATTTGGGAATGTTAACTACATCCGTAACATTGAATTTATTGCTAAATATTGTGTAAAAGGCTCCTCATTTTTCCTCACATTGGAGCAGGAGAGCTATTTTACAGGTTTTAGGAGATGGTTAAGCTAACAAAGTAAAAGTGTCCAAGACCATTTCTGCTGTTTTGAAGTGATCTCCTGAGTACACATTGCTTCATATTGGTAATTGAAAAGGCAGGATGTTCAGCCTGGTAACCAACTCCTTCATAACCTTGTGATGATACTTTATTACCCCAGTCAGCTAGATGCTGTTATATTTGTTACAAAATGTACGTAGGACTGTATATCTTTATAGTCTTACTAATGGATTACTGGCAGGAAGAAATGATGGCTTGCAGATTTGTATGGGCAAATATATATCATCAAGAATTTTACACATGGATTAATTTTAGATTTATTCTCTAGTATGTTGTTTTCAAATCAGGAATATGCTGATATTTTCTTAGGTTCCTATAGTCCAAATTAAACCCTCTACAAGTCAGTACGTTTTGCCTCCAAAGACCATGGGGTTGGTAATGTGTGCAGAGGGAATAATAGCAAAGACACCATGTCTGGATATTTAAGAAGCATTAGGTCTTGGTTTCTATGGAAGGGAAAGTTTCATAGGTCATATATTCATATAATAAACTGTTGGTTGCTTCTGTGATTTATGTTCCTGCAATCCCTGCCTGCATTATGGTCTTTTCTAACTATCTGTGATATTTTGGAAGTGAAGGATATACATACTGAAAACATTATTGTCTTCAAAATGATTCTGCCATAACCAATCAGCCAAAAACTACCAACATAGTAAATGTCTTTAAAAATGAGCTTTGCAAGGCCAAAAATCTGATGTCCATTATATGACATAGTGGTCTTGGAGGCCATATTAGTGGAAAACCTTTGGATTATTGTTTTGCAGTCACTGAGTGTTTTGTACACTGATGTCCAGAAAATAGATTATGAACTACATGCTACACAGCATTCTTAAATCTCCTGTAACCTTGATCAGAAATATCAGGGTGAGATTGGCAAGTCCTGAGTTAAATCTGAAGTAGTTTTCTGTTTCTGTAGGCATGTGGCAATTCTGCACCCATCTGGAGTTTTGCCATCAGCCTCAAAAGGCGTGTGGTTTTATTTCTTAGTGTGAAGATTGAGTTGCTGCTTCTAAAGACAAATAACGCATCTGAGACTCTGTACAAGTATTCTGACTTAGAATAATCATTCCTATTGACGAGGTTGCAACTCAGTGACTGCACTACCAGAAAACTTATGTTTAAGTTTCTGAATGTGCTTTAAATTTATGATTGATCATGATTGCTCAGCCAGTCTCACAGAACCTGAACTGCTGTTACCCCCAGTTCACAGTCCAAGAGTGGAATTGCCTGGAAAATTGATGTATGTGTCTTGTGACTTGAGACACAAACTATGTATGAATTCTTACTTTTTAAAATATGTAGTCATAAAAAATTAAAGTCAGCTCTGGGAGATGACCAAGAGTACAGATGTCATCAATGAAGGCACCCCTTTACTATCTAAGTTATTTGTTACTATGATAATTTCTCATGAAGCTACGCTGAAAATTGGACAGAAATTGTCAGAGCAGTTGTGTGCAGATTTTTGTTTCCAAAACCAGATATCCAAGAGTCTGGCATGTTTAGAGAAGCCTCAAGAATAGGAATAATCTCTACCAACTACCAGTGGCTTCTAATTTCTCTTGAAAGAGTAGTCAAGAAACAAAGAAATGACTCTAGGATGATCTTTGGTTTAGAAGACACTTATATGCTTTGCCACTGATAATTACTCATTCAGATCTGCCTGGTACAGCTGGATCCTTCATATTCCTTACCAAACTGGGGCATAGATAGGACTGAGGTGGCAGTTTTGCACACTGCACCAAATTCCATTCCTGGCTTTGCATCCCAGAAAATGTGAATGCTTGATTGAACTTGTATTAAAGCTCTTATTCTTCATCCAGAATTCAAAATGTAGCCATCCAAAAGAATGCATTTTGCTTCAAAAGAACATACATTTAAAAATCTGAGTCCTTTTTATTTGCTGTTACTTCTAGAGCCTGTATGGTTCACATATTTGTCTTTACCTTCAGTTTTTGTGCTTGAAGCATTTTTTTAAACCTTTTTTTATGCTCATCTGAATCCCCAGGAGCTCCAGTGTGGCTTGCAGTGAACTAGTAAAGCATATTAATTTCTGTGATGGTGGAAGCAGATTCATAATTGTGCCTCTATAGTTGTTGGTAATGTAAGTATATGCAAGAAATCTCAGTTTTATGCAAGAAAATAAATTACTGCATATTGTGCAAAGGTTGTATTTTAGTCAAGTCTGTGTGTTATTACCATTTTATATGGTTGATAATACTGATGATAATTTTGTGGCTGTGAACAGGCCAACACAGTCCCACTTGAACAATTCCAGTGTCATTAGGTGAAATCTTTACAAAACAGAGACAGCTTGTACTGTCATGGGCAAAGAATAGGTTTGTTTTTGAAGTACAGTTTGATAGTGAGCACAATATTCCAGAAAGGACTTTGGATACAGCCCTGGCAACTTCAGAGAGACTACTGAGAGCCACACAGGAACTGTGCAGCACTGCAGCTCTGATACGTGCTATGCACTCACTTTATTGTCAGTGATACACAATTTTATATAATAAATAACTCCTAATAAATAATAATATAATAAAATATCTCCTTTAGGTTTTGGAATCACACACATAATTTTCTTTCCTGTAAGGGGGGAATTTGGTATTAGCTGAAGACTACAGGCTGTCAAGTGCTTTTGCATTTAAGGATCAGATTTTCAAAATGTTCTCACTCCAGCTTGTAGGAGGGAAGACAGTTCTATGAACTCCCTTTTTGATGATGGCTGCCACACAGGAGTGCTAAATGAATGCAGGTAGAGCAGTATTTTCAGAAGAGTTCGTGGAGTCTTTGTTTTGATGACTTTGAGTACAATTTAAGAGGTTAAACACAAACACTCTTAAGTACTTAATTGCATTGGTAAGTGCTTAGCTGAGTTTTTCTAAACAAGGTAAATTTCAATTAATCTAATGGGAGCCAGGCATTAGGTGCCTTAGGCACTTCTAAAAAGTCTGGCTAAGTATTTTCATCGTATTTAGCTGATTAAACCAAAATTTTCACCCTCAAAATTCTTTTGAAATAATAGGTATCTAGTATGTAGATTCTAGTACTCGAGTGCATATTTGATAATATTTGAGTAGTACAAATGTCATGTGTTTATAAAGGGAGGGCAGTTTTTGAGAACTTGGCCTAATAAACCCCTTCCAGACAGCATATTACATAAAGTGTTTAGCAACAATGTTATTTCTGGTTCTAATTTTGTATTTATTAGATTTAACATCATTATGGAGGGAAAATGAGAACAGTATTTTCAGTCTGTTTTGAGAAATGTGGTTTCCAAGGATTGTCAGTTTGTCATGCTTCTGGATGCACTAGAAACACAGTGAATGCAAGTTAGCTCAACAAAATTGTGAAACAATATTAAAACTGCATTTATGATTGCAGTTACTGGATTGTTGCTGTATGCTAACTGTTGTCATTGGTGTCCTGGTGGGAGGTCCCAACAAGTTAATGAGGCTGATTTGTAGCATTAAATAAGTAGAACATTTGTTTATATGTAGAATCATGTATTTCTGTGTTTATGTAATGGTGGTTTTTTTCTGTCATCAGGTGCTCTGCCAAAAATTGAAGCTGCTTTAATTTAAAGGATGTAGTCTCCTGTTAGTGCATGCAAGCAAAACATGGCAACATTTACAATGTGTACATGTGAAAGGACCTCTAGAGGCTCACTACATAGTGGTAAATCAAGGGGTAAGGAGGAGACTTTTAGCTGCCTGGTCTGCCTTTTAGAACCATAGAAGTAATATGACATGGGCACACCTGCGCTGCTACAGAACGTGAAGAGTGAGGGATTGTGTTTTCTCAGTCCCTGGCAATAAGTGTTTCCTGGCCTGCACCTTGCTGAAGCTCTGAGAAGATTGCAGGAACTGGCTTTATTCCCAGCTGGCTGATTCAGCAAGAAATTAACTTACTCCAGCCCCTGTGTTTTTGTTGCAATTTCATTGCTTGCATACGTGGCTTTCCAGGCTGTCTACTGGGATGGAGAAACGTGAAGGGACAGGTACTAGTTCTGATAAATTCAGATTTGCCTCTTCTGATGGACATTTGCTTTGCATTCTGACTACTGCAGCCTCTTGTGGTGTGGAAGCAGAAGGCTAAACAAGCTGAGTGCTCTCTGTGCATGTATAACAAATGAAATATGCTAATATATTATTTGTCTTCCTCTCCTGAGAGTCTTCTCTTATTAGATGTTTTCAAGCTCTCACTACTCACTTGGTATCTTGTTTTCTTGAGTCTTCAAATACTTGTAAACTGTTCCCTGGTTGAGTAATGTGGATATGGGCTGAAAAACCCAATAGCACAGTAGTGGCTTGAGTATTGTTTGCTCGGTAGGTAATACCCTACTTGTAAACTGCCAGGTACATGTGACATTTTACAGATTCTTTCAGCTGATCTCATCAACACTTCTATTGAAAGCAGGACAGAGAATGCATCTATCCCTGGAGAGAGATAGGCTGTGTGTGCTGTATGCTATGTAGGAGGTTTTGTTAAAGACACTAACTGGTAAGACTGCTTGAGCAGGCTCAGCTTTTGTCCCCTGGTTTTATAACTTTATTTATATGGCTATAAAGGTGCTTCATGTTACAAGTTACATGTTTCCGCTAGAGTGGTGATTCTCAGGTAAGCTTTTCATAGAACAGCAGTTAACAGTGTTAATTGAACATTAGGAAATTATACGAAAAGGAGGTGTAAGACAAAGCAGAGAGTAGCATCGTTTCACTGTATGAATTCCTGATTTGCCTGTGCTTGGTGCACTGTATGTAGTTCAAATCCCTTTATGAATGGGCTGGAAAGGTTAGGCAGGAGTCAGCAGGGAACTTCTTTCATCCAGCGTAAGAACTGAGTGCCTTCAAATAAAGCTGCTAGGAGGGAGAATGAAAATAATGAAACGTGGGTTTCTTCTGTGTAATGATAATGATATTTGGCACTCCTACCCATACTTTTTGAGTAGAAGGTTACATGGATTTCAGGGGAGCCAGGATGAGTTCTGGGAAGATCCAGTTCTCAGTACTATACAGATGAAGCCCAGCAGGCTGAGTCCAGGAGAGTATTGCAGCATTCTAGCTCTGGACATGCTTTTTGGGTGTCCAGTGGCTGCTGTTGGAAGCTGACAGACTGGATGGTTCCTTGGCCTGAATAAGTTTAGCTGGTTTTAGGTAATTTTGGTGTTCCTTGGGGCTACACTTGATCATCATTGAACTAGAACTGGTCCTAGATGTACTGTCGCTTATGACTTGTTATTTAAAAATTAACCAAGAAATACATACTCCAAACTCTAGGAGTATCTGGAGGAGTGTCCAGGACATGAGAATTTGCTCTAAACCAAATGGGTGCCTACAATCTGAGCCTCTTTGTGTTTGCCTGGAATACTTTTTTTTATTTTTACATCGTTAATTTTTTTTCATGCAATTTTTATGCATTTTTAGGATGCTTCTGGTATATTTTCAAATGTTAGAATTCTAGAATGATTTTTAAAGTGTGCAAGGAAATTCAGGTTTAATTGCTGGAAGATTTCTTGTTTTTTAACAAACACTAGTATTTCCATGAGGAGGATAAATAGAGAAACAGCTTTCTGGTATTTTACTAAGTATGGCTTGGCTTAAGTTCCACTTTCAATATGTGATCGGTCCTTCTGTAAAATCAAATATTCCAAACATTTTCCCTGCATGAGAGAGCACTTGCCTTCCCTTCCCCTCCGTGTGAAACTGCACACCCAAATGCTTTTCCCGTTTCCTTTTCCTCCCTCCTTCAGTTAAATTTGGAACACAATAGGTTGATAAAACTATAAGGAAAACCTCTAGAATGCTATCTTAACGTATGGGGTTTTACCATGCAGCGGTTTATCTTCTGCTAGGAGGAAAGTGTAAATGCCAGGAGTTGGGCTTAAAATGCCATTAGTTATCTGGTGGGAATGGATTTGAAAATTAGGAAGCAATTAGATCAGTGGACAAATACATTTTACTTAATGTTTTAAGTCTCATGGGCCTTTCCAATATCCTTTTAACATTACCTGTTCTTAGCACTCAACCTTTTAAAGCTTTTCCCTTATGCAGTGTGACAATAAAAGGAAATTTTTTTAAACTCATAAATAAAAATTAATAACTTAATTTTAAAACCCCCAACTTGCATGGTTTCTCCAAGGGAAACAGAGATGTTCTCGGAACACTAAGCTTTTCTTGGAGAAAATTTCTTCCTGGAGATAACCATCTTTAGAAGGGCCTTAGTTGGAATAATAAAACATGTGGATTTTTTTCTGATCTTTTGAACTTGCTTGAATTACATCCTTAGCAGACACCAGTGATGTGTTGTTTGTAATCACTCATTTTTCTTGCTGAATTTAGACCTCTCTGAGCCATCTGTAATGTGTCACATAGATGCCACTGTTTAGAAATGAGGGAAATGTAGGCATTATCAACTTTATTTTTTTACTATTTCAAATGTTAAGGCTACTCTTTAAGAACACTGAAGAAAACACCTAGTCCTCTCCAGCTGTACTGTTGAGTGTGTCATCATTCCTTATCTGCCAAAAGCTCACTTTAAATCAGTGATAGTGCTCTTGTACTCCAGGCACTACAAGGTCTCAGTTCTGAAAAAGATCCTTTATGAGGTTGCTGTGCCACAAGTGAGACCTTTGTAAAATTCAGGCTTTATACTTCAACAGCACAACATTCTGCACTGGAGTAACAAGTGAAGTCTGCAGGCACTTTGCCTGAGACATCAGTGGGAGTTTTTCTGGAGTAAGACCTGCCCATAGGAAGCAAACTGAGGCTGAATTTTATTAATGCTAACTAGTTGGCTATCATATTTCCTGTTGTGTGGTGAGAATCAGTTCATCTCTTCATCATATAACTGCTGAGGACAGATGGCATTTAAAGTGTTGCCTGCAGCTGTTTTCTTGAAAAATGGCTGTATTTGTCTCTCTGGGGAAAAAAAATACAGCTATAAATAAGATAACTTTCCTGTTGTTTATAAATCTTGCATAAGTTGAAATTATTTCCATTTTTTTATGTGTCACTTTTTTTGTTGTGTGTCACTGAAGACCATTCTATCAGGTGTTATGGTCCATCCCTGTTGGCAGGAATTCCTTTGAACTGCTGTAGAGGGAAACATCAAAACTGCTCCTTAGAGCATGTGCATTGTTTTTCAGGAGAACTGAAGCAGAACATGGAAACTCACTTTTTAAAAATCAATGTGCCTTTTTGCAAGTGTATTCAGAAGATGTCTCTGAACCTTTTATGGGGTTGCACTCTCCACTGCATGGTGCACTTCTGAGAGTGGAAAGAAGGAGAGACGAGCATACCATCAGTGAGGAAGACAGAGCTGATTTCTACATGTAGCAGCATTTTGTCTGTGCTTGTGAAAATTGACATCATGGTGTAGGAATGTTGACCGTGTTTTGCATTTTGCTAGCTGCACTTACTGGAAAGTATGTGTTTCAAAGGGAGTTTTCAATTTTTATAACTCTTTGCTTCCATAATAGCCCAGTCTTATTTTGAGTGTAGACTCGAGCTATGAATAAAATTTAACTCATGGAGTAAGATTCCTCTGGCACAAAATGTGAATGAATTCTGCAAACTTTAACCATATTGTGCTTACCTGAGTCAGAATAGTCAAGGCCAACCTTTGGGTTCCACTGCTACCACTCAACATTTTCTTACTCTCTTCAAGAATGCCTTACTCTGAGAGTAAAGATGCTGAGTTCAGATTATCTTCTCTCAAGAAAAGCTTCAGTAATGTGGAGAAAACTTATGCTGGCTGCCTAAAACCAACCCTTTGTTTGTAAGAAATTTCCACTAATGTGATTTCTTTGTTCCCAATGGGTCTTTGAAAGAAGGAAATTTAGAAGTGAAGGTAAAATACTGGCAGGAATGAAAAAGCGGCACTAGCTCTTCAACTGGAGAGTAATCATTTGTAAATTGGCAAAGTTCAATTAGATTATCTTTCAGTAACGGGCTGGCTCTATTTTACCTTCATAATCCAATTAATTTTCCCCAAGTTATGTACTATGTAGAAAGTTGGCAACCCAAGTTTCCCATGTCATCAACTCTGTCCAGTCTCCTGAGAAAGAGTTTTCCAAGTGCAACATCCTTGCACCTGCTTGTTCTTCCCCAGCTCTTCCCAAAATCAGACTGCTCTGAACACCTTCATGAATTTAGTCCATGTTACTGAAGCAATTTACTAACTTCAATAATGGGATTCCCTAGCTGATGGGAGACAAGTCCAGTTCCATTAACCTGTTCTTGTAATGAAGGACCCAGTTCTTGTTTGAGTGTTTGGGATAGATGGATTTGAAAGAGTTAGATATCTGTATTCTGAAAATTTCATCTGCATCTTTAAGTGAAATCAAAAGTACCTAGTACCTGTCAGAACCTATGACTTTCCTGCAGAGAAAATAATTTTAAACTTTTTTCCTATGTGCATGCTATATGGAAGTATGTGCATGTGTAGCATATGTGATTGCACTAACAAAGTCTTGGGCAAATTGAGATTGTCTTGAGTTTAAGTCTGAATTAAGTGTTAGCTGCAGATTCCTCATGGAGTCTTCCTTACGTATAAGTTACAGGACTGCTGCATTTACCCCAGCATTATTTTTAGTTGAGAAATTAGAAACAATCAGAGGTTTTTGCACAGTTAAATAAGAATATGGATTGAGGAAAATGAGGAAGGATATTTCATATTGAAGGGTGAAGCATTTTGCAAGGCTGAATACTTCCTCTGGGGCTTGCAGTGGCATGATTGGCTTTGTAAAATAAGGGCCTGCTTGCATGATCTCTTTTGTGTTGGAATTGACTTTTAATGAAGTAGCTTAGAAAAAAATTCTGCTCAAAGCTGCATAATTAACCTCAGTTAGGTCAGAAATAATTTCTGGAACACCTAAGTAGAAATAAAATTCAGATTGCTGGGGACATTCTTGATTCTAGTGGATCTTGGTTTCAGAAACTTATTACTCTGTGCAGGTATTTGTGTTGAAACTTGTCAAGTTCTCTTCTTCGTACATGTTCTGTTCAGCTTTCAGAATGCTGATGTAGCTTATCTGTGTCCACTGCTCTTTTTGGAGGGCTGTCCTACAGTGCAGAGGAAGGATCTCTGCTGCAGAAGGGATTTCTCCCTCTATAGATTTTCTTGAGGGTTGGTGAGGTACTCAGCTCTTCCCCAAGGCTCTGGGGCTGCAGAGGCCTCTCAGTGGAATCAGTCCTGGCTGCCCTGAGGGGCCCCTAAAAGCTTGTGTTTTTCAGAGACATGGAAGCTGAATTGCTGGATATTATTGGTATTACCCTGCATCTTGGTAATATTTACTCTATATTTTTTGTTTGCCAACTGCAAAAAATAGAATGAATATTCTTAATATTTCATCAGAACAGTCCCACGTAACCAGCTGTATTTCAAATATATCTCAAATGTTCAATTATTAATTGTCATCATACCTACCTATGACTTTTATTGTTTATTTCTAGAATCTGATTCCAAGTAGAGCAAGAACTGTACAAGCTTTATTGTTAGGAGTGAAATTTAAACTTTATTGGGATTAAGTATTTAATAGTATAATTTGCTGCATATGTTGCAAATACAAGCTGCTATGAATAGATCCTCTGTAAAAAAAAAGCATTTGATATGTTATGTATGGACTTAAATCCAGTATGTTGTTATCTTTAACTAAAGGAAATTATAAGAAGAGATTTATAGAGAAGGGTTTATTCTATTAACTTTAATTTCTTTAAAACTTTTCTCAACTGAAGTTGAATTTGGTTTCTGTATTTTGACTTTGTTTAAAATGTGCTGTACATAACTTCCTCTGTTCCTTGAATATTATTCTGAAAATAGTACAAATTGGCTGTTTTTTCATCTACATGAGAAGAGAAAAATATAATTAGTAGCAGTAGGTGGATTATTTATTTAAGTGGGTGACCTGATTTTCTATTTGTCCACTCGCAGTAGACTTGGGGATTTAAGTGCAGGGTTTCCTGTTAAATTACTAGATTTTTAAAATGTAATTTCTATATCTTGTAAAGAACTGGGAGAGAGTCTCCCATTCCTGCATGTCTTTGGCCCCCTGGTCTCCAGAAAGTAGTAGTACAGAAAGCACTGATTTAGGACGGTATTTCTTTGGATTATTACGGCTTTTAGGTAATTTTGAATGATTCTGTGTTTGTAAATGGCAGAAATGAAGAGTTTTGGTCTATTTTGAGATTTAGAGACCATATTAAATCTTCTTGGCATAGAACTTTTGACTTGGAGATTTAATTATTATCCCACACTTCATTTTAAAGTGTGTAGCTGCTTCTTTGAGGGTTTTATATAAGTAGGTAATCAAGGTTTTTTGGGGTTTTTTTGAGAAATTTGTTGTGTTTTTTAATAGAATAATTTGCAGTCAGTGCCTTTGTTATTAAAGCTGGAGTAAAGCAAAATGAGGGAAATCACTGCATGCGTTATCTTAACTCTAGGAAAGAAAAATCATATAGGGAAAGGATAGGTCTCATTCAGTCAGTTTTGAATGGTTTTCTGCAAGAGGGCAAAAAATTTTAGACCTTGTGCAACGAGTAGGATTTCCTTCAGCCTTTCCACCAGGAACTATAAAAAGGTTGTATAGAGAAACAGAATAATTACAGCCTAAGTCAGGCCAGCAAGTTGGCTTTTTTTTTTCACTATAATCACGATAAAAGAACATCTTTCTTGGCCAAAAAGACTGGGCTCTGAAATAGAGATGTTCTGGACTGATAATTCCAAGTTCAGCCAATCTTGCAGAGAAATACACGGGTTTAAGATTTATATTTGGATCTTGTTATTTGAAATGGATGCTGTTTAGGCTTCTTATAATAGCATTTTACTCTGTGTAGGGTGCAGAGGAAACCAGGCCTGTAAAAAGTGCAGAAGAAAATATGAATACTGCCACAGATAACTCCAGCATGGCTTCACAGTGAGAGTGAGACTCTCATTGTTTGCAATTTGCAAATGTGAATGTGAAGAAATGTATAATGATACAGGGTAAGAATAGATCAACTGAATCAGTAAGATCACAGTATTTCACACCAACTTCAGCAGATTGTGAAGGTTCCAGCTTCAGTAGTTTCTAGTGTCATCATTGTCTTTAGTCTGAGAAGTTATAGATGTACAGGGCAAAAGGAATCTTCTGCAATTAAATAAAAGGGCAGATGAATTTATTTCCCTCCCTTTGCACAGTCCATTGTTCTTGGATTCTGTCTGTATTTTGAAAAGTCTTAGAATGCTAAAGACAAACATATGAGAATCTGGAACCATGCTAAAGCTTTAGATACTGAGCTGTTAGGGTTGGCCTCTGAGCTCACATTAGCTTGTACTGGCAAACTTAGAGCTGACTGCGGATAAGAAAATTCAGGGGAGGTTATTGCCACAGATCCTTCCAAAAGTGCTCAGGAATAGTTGAAAAACACTCTGTAGGAATAGTGCTCCTCTGTAAATCTTTAAAATTAAACTATGCTGTCAAGGATTCTGTTTAACCTTAAGTGGAAATGGTAGTGGTAAAAGAGGAGCTGCAAGATATACAAGAGTTGATGATCTTGCACCATTGGTTAGACATGAGGCATGTATTGGGGACTCTACATTTCCCCTTGCCCTTGCTGGTTTTAGAAGTAGTGTGCAGAATATCCCATGTCCTACAAGAGGCATGACAGTTTTTCAAAAGACAAGGTCAAGAGGAAAAACCAAGATTATGTGTACTCTTTTAGAATTCAGTATATAAAAGCTGCTTTTGAAAAACTTTTCCTTACTAGTCATCCTACTTCTGAGAAGAAGTGTTTTCACTTGGCTGGAGCAGGAAAGGCCGAATGAATTGCCTTCTAAAGGATGTCCATGGCACTTAGAGCTGATTGCTCATTTTGCATGCAAGGCAAATGTGTTAAGAGATTTGATTGTACCTGCAGCAACAGTAAGAGTCAGTTCCTCCACAGCCTTTACTGGAGGGTGTTTCAATAGATTAACTGCAGTCTCTGCTACAACTACAGTTGTGGATCTCTTAAGTTATAGCTGCTGGTAGGTTCAGTGAAATGCCAGTAGCTTGGTATCCGTTGAAAAGTTATTACCTCTTCCAGTTAGCTTCTTCAAACTGTTGGTAAAGAGAAGGAAACAAGATCAGTTATCCTACTTTCCATCTGCTGTGCCATCGTAAACTCTAGTGTGATATTCTGGAGTAAAATAATTCTGTAAAATTTCCTGTAGAAAGATCCTCATAATTGGAAAGCAGTGCATGACTTCTGACATGTCTCAGTTCATCTGTCCTGGGAACTCTCCGTTGTACATACACATCTGCTTCTGTACACCCACACAGGATGGGAAGATATTCCTCCACAGGAAGGTCTTCCGTTCCCTCAGAATGCAGGTGGTATGTATTGGCAAATCACATATTGTGGATGTGGGGGCCAAGTTCCCAGAGCAATGCACACAGAGCAAAACAATTCACTCAGCCGCTCGAATGAGAATACAAGATGAGTGAGAAGGAATACAATCACAGGGCCCATCTTTCAGTGTTCCTGTTCTGTGATAGCTGTTTCACTCACTTATATTTGCTACTTGTTGTATGTGAAGTATTGACCATTAGAAGCCTAAAAATGTTATGTAATTAAATCAGTCATAAGGAAGACACTTGGTGCTTAAAACATTTAAACAAAATAAAAAGCATTTAATAGAGCATCATATATTTTTTAAATTCCAAAACTTGGGCACTATCTTGCCTTTGAGTTGCAGATGTTCCTAAACCTTTATTTGTTCATTGAATACCTTTCTGTAATGACCTTGATAATTTAAAAATTGTTCAAGGAAATTTCTTTGCTGGACATGGAAGATGGGTGATAAAGTCAGTGTTGAAACTACTCTGATTAGAGCAGGCACCCTGTTCTGAATTAGCAGTTTCTATTTTCATTTTATGTCTGACTTGCTCAGCTGTGTCTTTTAACATTTCAGCAATTCTGGTTCATTCAGAGGATTTATTTCATTCTTTCCAGCAGCAGGGCTTGTGTTTATCTTTTCTCACCTCAGTAAGAGCCCTTTCCCCTTCACCATATCAGTCCTTCAAATTACTGTACATTGTATAGAAGAACAAAAATGAGTCATTAAACTAATGACTATTAGTCTTAACAGTTGTCAGTGAACAGATGCCTGCAGTGCCGTCACGTGAGCTTTTAATTGCTCTGGGGTTTGCTGCTAAAGCAGAGTAATCTAAGTAGTGGCTTATTAGTGAGTGTACACATGAAGTGCTGTCAGTTAGTGCTTGCAAATGAGTTGTGACCAGGAAGGGAACAATCTTCAGATTAATGGTATGTCCTCTTACATGGTTGCATTATTTGCTTTTTGTTCAGTTATCGAACCTTTTTCTAGTTAGCGTTTTCTAATTTTTAATGCTGCATAATGTGTCTGGCTCAGTACAACACACAGTTAAAACTTTGCCCTGCTTGAGATGCTTTCACTGGCAAGAGAGAAAGATGAAATACACTTGAATAACCACCCTTTCTCCCCTGCAAAAACTTAGAGGAAACTGAAAAATGGATGGATCATAAATATCAAGACTGGCATCACTGGACTGAGGGAATAGTTAAGCTGAGATTTAAATGTAGCTGAATTAGAGTGCTTGGAAAAGTGAGTTGCAGTGTTTGAACAGTGGGTCCCAGTCTGGGAAACCATTTCAGCAGTAGTACATCAGGTGGAAATGATGAAGATACCGGAAGTCGCTGTCAATAATCTCAAAGTGGCTGATGAATGATAAGAAAAAAGCAATTTCTTCAGGAAAAATCGTTAACTATGAAGTAGCATGCTTTGCCTCATGGTTGGCGTATCAGAATTCCTGACACCAGTAAAGCACAAAGAGCTTAAAGCCTCTAGAGTATTTGCAGAAATATGTTTGAGACTTAGAGACTGCGTGCTGTGAACAGTTTCTTTCGGGAATTTCTTTTTAAAATTGTGCTGAAACAGGTGTGCACACGTGGAAGGTGCTTGGCTGAAAGGCATTCACCTCATGTGCCTTATTAATAGCCTTAAACCAACATTCCTACAGCAGAACCATGACCATTTAACTGCTTCCTTATTGTGAAAATGTGCCTGACCAACTCCATGTGCGGGGCTGCTCAGTCCATAAACCCTGCAAAGGGACTTATTGCAATGGAGAAAGAAGAGTAGACAAAGAACTGGATTAATATCACTAAAATTATCAGAAGTAGTGGAAAACTAACAGTGGAAAAATCACATTTTCCTCACCATATGTTAAACACATTCATGTGCTGAGCTGTTGGAAATCCTAAGTGAGCCTGGGAGTGAACATCTGGCTGGGGCATTTCTCTACAGTCTGGTTTCTTCCAGGTGAGAGAGGATTCGTCAGCTAGAGGTAAGAGGAGGAGAACCACTAGGATTATTTACACTCTTTTTCAGGGTGGTCTGTCTTTGTAAGTGGAATTTTGGGTTACACCCCCATCTTGAGCCCCTCTTTAGTGGTATATTAACAAGATGGTAGCAGGCACTCTTGGTGCTCTGCTGAGAAAGGTGGATGAAAAGCAGTATTAGCCCAAGCTCTCCTGTGGCACTCACAGGACTATTCAGTCATTGAGAAGCTTTGTGTTGGTGGATATGGATGATTAGAAGCTTTCTATCTTCCTGATCTTCAAAGTTGTGCAATTGCGTGCCTTTTGGGTTCTCCTACTTGAGTTTTGGGCTATTTGATCTTAAAAAGAGTTATGCCAAAGATGTGTTTTCCTGCTGAGAAATTATTCCAGTTCTTGGTGGCTGAGAGTTCGCCTGTCCCCAGGTCAATTTCTATTATGAGAATTTGTAGTCATTTTTAGTAGCAGAGCAATTCCATCCATTTCATCTACCTGTTTAGTTCATGATAAACACCACACTGTTTCTGATGAAAACATTGTATAAACCGTATGCAATGAAGAGAAATTACTAGTGCTGGGACAGCCTTTTTGAGGGCCTGAATACTTGCCAATTTTTCTCTGCCACCTGAATCAGAAGCAGATGTACAGAGACTGAGGGCAAGGAGAAATCTCCCTGTCAGTAGCAATGAAGGCATGGCAGTGCCCTGCAATGTATGGTGGTCACCATTCAAGTTTCCTCACATGACAAAAGTCTCTGGTTTTAATTGCATTAATGAACAACTTTAATGTCAAAATCTTCAGTATTTCGCTCTGAAGTGTATAGTGGTTTAGGATTCTTTTTTTTCCCCTAAGTGCCGTGGTTTTAATACCATTCCATCACCCCACACATTTCCCTTCTTTGTGTTTTCATTATGCAACAGGAATTCTCTTAAAAATCTGGATCTGCCACCAGTTCTAGCAGGTGTTTGGCTTCTGAGTGCCAGAGTTTTTTTCTTCATGCAGCTTATGGATGAGAATTTCTCTACCCTTAGGCACAATTTCAACTGAAGTATATGAAAAGAGTATTACTGTGTCAGTTCAAATTATATCACTATTAAAGAAAAAACTCAAAAGGAAATTAAATATAAATAATCATACTAACGTAACATAACATTAAGGTTATAATTTAAATTAAAAAGAATTGGGAAAATCTGAGTCAGAAGTCCTAGACTCTCCTGAGAGCAGCCATTGCAAATGAGGATATTGACAACTTTGAGTCACACAATATGTCTTGATGAATTGTACTATGATACTGGAGTATATAATAACTAAGTGTATTTTTTAGTTCTGTATAATATGCTGTGTGGGAACTGAGTATTGTGTGAATTGTCTTGCATTCTGCTTTCCCTCATCCTTACCCTGTTTATCTGATGGTGGCTAACACTCTTTTGCTGTACCCCACAGTGTCCTAGGTCCCATTTAGCTCATATATAAATATACAAATTGCTACCACCTGTATTGCCTTCCTTGGGGTGTTTAGATCTGTATGTAGAAAAGTTGATTCTGAATCTTGATTTCAAATCAGTGTGGGCACGTCGCTGTGGCCAGGTGAAAACAAAAAAGCAGTTTACAAGTGCTGCACAGAATTGTTAACAAAATGGTGCCATGAATTTTCACCTGCCTAGAATTTTTCTTTTTGTTTATCTGCAACTTTTGCTTACCTGGGAGCACTCACACCTTTCTTGTGACCTTTCTTCAGTATTATTGGGGTTGTTATCCAGTCTGGATACTGGGAAGGGTGATGAGGAAGAAGTAATTCATTAGAAAAGGGTAATGTTGGTCTTGCAAGCCGGTTGGGTGCCATTTCTCTCAAGTGACTACAGCATCTTGTTCTTCTTATGAAGACTCTATTCATCATTTTTTATGGTTTTATTGGGTAATCCTAAGGTCTGTGTTAATGCATGGCCTGCCTGAGGATTTCTTGGCCCTTCATGGTGGAGCCTTCTTCCACCCATTAAAGAAATGACCCTCTATCCTTTCTCATTTCATTTTGTTCTTTCCTCTGCTCCTTGAGCAATGTGAATCTTCATTCAGTGCATGTGTTGATTTGTTGGGCTTTATGATCCAGCTGCCTTGACAGTGATCCTGCATAGCCTTAAAATGTGCTTCTTTCTTGCCTTTTGTAAAGAAATCTGCAGTTCCTCAAAGATTATGCTTCCAGTCTCCTCCAGTATGTAACTGGGCCTGCAGTCATGGTCCTAGACAAGCAGGGTTGTCTGTTTCCTGCAAAGGAGTGCAGCTGTCAGCAGCTTGTCAGTTTAACATACCAAAAAAAAAAATAAAATTCTTCACCACATGGTGTTCATGATAAAGGACACTGACAAAATGTCCTGGATTTGGCTGTATGGAGTTAATTTTTAATCTGATAGCTGGTATAATGCTATATTCTGGATTTAGGATGAGAATAATGGTGTTTTGGTTATTGCTGAGCAGTGCTTTCATTAAGTCAAGGGCTCTCTATCTTCTTATTCTGTCCTGCCAGCCAAGAGGCTGAGAATGCACAAGAAACTGGGAGGGGGCACAGCCAGGACAGGTGACTCCAAGTGGCCAGGGGGATGTTCCATGCTGGATGGAATCACACAAACAATAGAACTGTGGAAAGGTGGCCAGGGGTGGGTGGCTGATGCTCAGGGACTGGCTGGACATCAATCAGCAAACACAGGCATCACTTGTTTTGTACATTCTTTTATCATTATCATCAATATTATTGTTTTATTTTCATTTTTTGTCCTACTAAACTGTCTAACTCGAGCCAAGAGTTTTACCTTTTTCCTGATTCTTTCCCCCATCCTGCTGTGGGGGTGAGTGAGGAAATGTCTGTCTGGTGTTTAGCTGTCTGTTAGGCTAAACTACAACAAAAAACTTTGGAAAAATATTATACATTATCCTGGTCTCTTTGCTAAGGATGCCCCTAGTACTTTTGTAAAGTATTTTTTTCTGTGGAGATCATGAGAACCCTTAGAAACTGTCAATGAATAAAAGATAGAGTTCCAGGAGAATATACTCCAATAACATTGAAGGACTTTATTTATGACAAGAATTTTACGAATTATTATGTCACTAAATAAGAAATAAAAAGAAGGGTTTTGTCTGAAATCGTGGAACATATGGTGAAAGAGGTGATAAAGTCTTTTTAGACTTCAGTCACCTATGCTCTCTTGCAAGATTTTAAAAAGAGTTTTAAGTGAAATAGTATTTTCTGTCACATATTCCTTCCTTTCACAGTTTCATCACAGAGGAGTGTTCATAAAGGGAATTCAGTCTTTACCTAAAAAAGAGTGAAAACATCCCCCAACCATTCCCATGCCCCCAAAGCACAAATTTTGGGGAACATGCAGGTAGAATCTTCACTCACCAGCGCAGATTATTTTATCTGTACACTTTAAAAATTGCTTTTCTGTTGCATCTTAACACGGATGTGCCCCATTCCCCATGGCTAAGCTAAAGACTTGGGGAAAGAATTGGGTATTGCATATTTTGAAAGCAGGATCTGATGCACAGTCACAAACTTTCTGACAATAATTGGAAGTGAACTGCTCTGGAGTTATCTTCTCTGGGTGTTGAATTTTTCCCCTTGGCTCTTATTTATAGAAAACTAGTAAGGGTTGAGTAAGTATTACTCACAGACCTAACAGTAAGTGTTATATTGCAGGGGATGTTGTCCTGCTGCAGCTGGATTTGCGCTCTGGTTCTGTAAGGAGGTCCCTGGGAACCTTGCCACTGATATCACTGGGAGCAGCTTCAGTCTGATGGTGCCGCTCTTTTTAGAGCAAATTTTGGGCACATCAAATCAATTCTTGGAAAGAAGGCAGAGTCTGCCTAATACAGGATTTAGAAGAAGCTTCTCTGGAAGAAGGAAAACTTCAGGGTTCATGTTTCTTTTAGAGTCAATATTTAAGCTGGGTTTTGAAAGTAAATGAAGTTTTGGCTAAATAATACTGCAGCCTTTCAGTGAAATGTTTAATCTTTTAGCCAGACAATAGCAAGAGAAAACATAAGTAATTGTTGATAAATATCCAAAAGCTTAATCACTAGTATAAATTCTAGAGGGTGCAGAAAAAGATTTCAAAATGTGTTGATCTCAGTCTGCAGCCCAAGCTATGCCAAATAAAATATATTTGCATTTAATCTAGAAAAATGTTCGAAATGACCTTTTGAAAAGACTAAAGGATAGGATCTTAATTTACAAACTAAGTGATCTCCATTGTTCTTCCTGTTTCAGTGTTGGCTTAAAGTTGTACAAACTGACAGCCTGAAGAGAGGTTTAGGCGGAGCACTTCAGTTCTGGTGACGTGATCTTAAGCACATTCCAGTCACTGGAATGACTCCGAGTGCTTGAATGGGCGCAGGATGGTTTGAGCAGCAGAGATGATGTAGGCAGTTGCTTTCTTGCAGCTGTGAATACGATTATAGTTACAGCTTAGATTCAGTTTTCAGTGTTAGGTGCTTCAAACAATAGCTGAACTATCAGTTTCTGAGTTGCTTGCTCACAGCATTTTACTGTGTAGGAAAAAGGTGGCTTATCCAAAATATTTAATAATTGTCTTCTGCTTGACTTTGTATGTGTCTTCAATTTAGAGGCACATTTTTCCAAGCTTGTTTTATTTCTTCATGTACAAACAGGTCTAGAATGAGAGATGAGAGGAAAAATCATAAGATTTGGGCTTAAATCAGGAGAGCAATCCTTGGGTCTCTCACTCCAGTTCAGTCCCCAGCAGAGCTTTTGATTCAGTGTTTCTGATTGTCTCATCGTCTCAGTTGTGACTTCCCTGATGAAATCTGACAGCCAAATCTTCTTTTAGGATTCTTCGGTGAAGAATTGCTTGTCTTCAGTTCAGCCAAGTCCTCTTTCATTTTTCTAGGAGAAATGACATTTATACTTTAATTCTGATTTGAAATGCTGTCCTCTTAGTTTAATATTAATAATTAAATAATTGGCCTGGTCTGCAGAAATGCTGAGCTGCTGGCAGCTTCTGTGGAAACTCGGTTCACTTGCAGGGTCTTTAAAATGTTTCAGAGTGTCTAGCATTAGGAAGCTGTTTTTGTAGATCTTGGCCATGACAAAAGCTAATCTGACTCTTACTAGATATTTATTCACTGGGATTGCTTGTTCTGGAGATATACAAAGTTCTGAACTCTTAATGTGACATTGTTTATCTGCAAACACACTTTCTCATGTTGTGGTGAAGCTGGAGGGCTGTGCTCTGTCTAACATTTTTGTATTTGGTCCTTGAAAATCCATTAAACTCAACTGCTTCTTAGCTGGTGTATTACTTCCCTGGGGCATAAATCAAATGCTGCAGCGGCTTAGGAGACAGATATTTAACTTGAATTAAATGAGAATACACTGATTTGGTATATGATTGGACTTGCTGTGCATATTAATCTGACAAACATGTATTTACAAGTCATTAAGAATGCAGATAGTTTTTCTCATTTTGCTTTTCCCATCTTTTTTTCCCCCCCTAAAACAATGACTTTGGAAATGAACGCTGCCCATTTTCCGCTTCCAAAAAGAACTAATAAAAGAGTCACAAAACTATGGAAATTACCTTCACTATATTTGTCTTTTCTTTATGGAATTTGCTTTGGGCAGGGTAGTGCAGTTGTGCATAACTGTAAAGTTTTAGTTGATTGGACCTTTTATCTTTTGTCTGTGTCTCTTTATAAAAGCAAGATTTTGATGCAGTTTCAGGAAGAACACGGTGTTTGTCATTTTCAGCATTTGAAATAGATAATTTTGAAGCTTTCATCTGCATCACTCCAGTTTGCTCTCATTATGCTCCTAATTTTGGCAAGGACACAGGCTTAGTTAGGGAATGACTGATTTAAATCTAGGTAATCTTTATATGCCTTAAGTGTATATAACAGCAGAGTTTTTACTTTTCTCTTGATGCCAAGAAACTCCAAAATTAAAAATTCATCTTTATCTGAAATATTAATGTTTATTTTTATTTATGTGCAAGTAATTTCTTTGAGACATTACATCTATTTTCTCATCTTCGTGACCTTCACAGCTCAGATTTAGTAGAAAGCTCTCTTCCTAAAGCTGCTGCTGTCAATATATAAATATGGAACAATTACTTTCAAGTCTCCTGGTGGCTGCGATTAAGTAAAATAGTAGCATGCTATTATGGGGTTTAGTTGAGCTTTGTCTTGGCTTTAGTATCAAATTATCTTCAAGAGCTGTAGACTAAACTAGATTTTAAAATTTATCTGAAATTACAATCCTTGGATGAAATTGTTACTCTCTAACTTGGAAGGAATGACCAATGATTAATATTTATAACTTTTAATAATAGGAAAACTCTACAGTTTAGCGATTTGATAATTGTAAGTGAGCTGGATGGATGGATGGCAGTAGTTAACATGAATCCTGGGTATCAAGGAAAAACAAAACAAAATAAAACCAAATAAAATCCTCAAATCTAGCAACTTGGGCAGATGCTTCTAGTCAGTTTTCTACAGAGCAATGAAACTGAGCAGCAGCAAAAACAATGTGCAGATCCTGGTGGAAGATCTAAAAGCCAGAGGCCTGGATACAGACAGTTCTTTGTGTCTTGTGCAATTGAAAGTGGAAGAGTAATTTGGTCTTTCAGCACTCAGGTGGGGAGTGGTGAGTGAGGGAGCAATCACAGCCTGAGATCAAAGCTGTGCTCCAGCATAAGGCTTGAATAAAAACAGTGCCATTTCACATTTCCCACTTCTGCTGACCAGGATAGTTCTCCTTGATCACATAGGCAGAAAGATGTAGCATGGAAGACCTTATTTTTTCATTTTCTGATGAATACGTTACGTGCCCTAATCAACTAGAAAGGTTTTCAAACACTGATCTGTTTCAAATTTTTATATCTTCTCTTTTTCAGTAGGTAATATATATGTTCTTGCTACATGAAATATTAATTTCAATGAATTTTATGTAGTGATTAGAATTATATCTGCTTTGGCTACATTATCACTTTCTACTGTCTTCGTATGCTTGAGCTCATAAAAGTTGGTTTAAAATGTCTGTTCTAAATCTTAAATGTACTTGTAACTTGGCACATTTAATTTAAAGCTATTGAGATTAAACTGGCCATTAAACAGACCTAAAACACTAGCATGAAATGTAATTGTTTTCTGAAACTTGCACTTATAGTCTATTCTTTAAAACATGAATTTAGATTAGCTAAGTCATTCAGAGATGATTTCAAGTACACTATAAGCCCACAGACTGGTGAATTTTGAATTATGTGTAAGCCAAAGTGCCCATAGAAAGATAAAAGCCTCATAAGGCGCACTGGTAGATTTCTCAGTGGGGAATAGAATGCACTAAGTGGAAACATTCTATTTTGTGTTCAGTACCATGTATGAATGGAAGTGCACTGGGAACATGCACTATTTACAGATGTGTGTATCTAGAGGGTAAAAAGGTTTTCCTGCTACTTTGGTGAGGGCATACAAAAGCATTCTTAGAGTACCTGAAGATTTGATTTTTTAAAAAATTGACTTCTCAATTTGGGTTGTTTATCAGATGGTTTCAACATCAGTTTGCCATTACAGCTCATAGTGTGTTCTTACTGGTTTTTAATTTTTAATTAATTTGCAGCATTATTTCTAATTTAAATTATACCAGACAGGTAGCAGTACCTATTGCTGCAGCTGACAGATCAGTTTCCATTGTGAAGTCATAAAATATCTGCCTTTTACACTGAATTTTTCCATGCTCGGAAGCCAGATTTTGCTTGCCTGAATCTAGGAAGTATTCCTCTGCTTCTCAAGTGCCCAGCTGCCATTAGCTTTTAACAAGAAAAGGGAATGTGTGTTAGAAACCCCTAGTTTTTCTTGTTATATTTATCAAATTGCTGTTTCAACTTCAAATATTGGCTTGTTTTGTATTCAAAGCCTAATACTGATTAATGTCCAAAGACTTCATATTTTAAATGTTTAACTTACAAAGATGAGAAATACAAGCAAGTTTATTGCTACATATCCTACTGGCAAATTTGTTTATGAGAAATTAAGCAATAGTATGATATATACAACTAGCTAAGAAGTATGGTGGGGTAATTTTGATTCTCTTCTGCAGGCAAATCTTCCAAAACTATTGTTATAAATCACTAGCCCTTAACAGTATTCTTCTCCAAAGTATTCTACAAATATAAACAAAACTTAACAATACACCATTAGTACAGGTCAGTAGGTGTTGTAATGGTTTTACACCTGGCAAAACCGAGGTAGAAATAAGTACTTTAACCCAGGCCACTTGAGATTTAGAATGCATATCTCTTATCCATTAGTCCTGTGCTGAAATCATAGGATTACATCATTGCCATATTCCCTCACGTAGGATCTATCGATAGCCCATTGAAACCAGTGGGGAAAGATGCCAGATTATGTCAGCCCCTTTCATGTCTGGGTTATGCTTCACATGTCAGAGTTTGCATCAGCTGCAGCCAGCTCGGATTCAGCAGCAAGCAGAACTGTGGACCTCTTCTGGTGGCCTTATGGGGAAACTATTATCAAATGTAGATTTGTTCTCAATATTGTATTGCTTAATTACGCATAAATAAAGTCACTTGGCTAAAGTGTAAAATGTCGTGATAATATGGTGTGAATGTGAGTTACTCTTCTGTAGGCCTGATGAAAAAATCCTCTTTACAATCTTGTTCAGTCTTGCATGCTGAAAGATGCCCTAGTCTAGACATGTCCTTTGCAAGCTATTTCTAGTTTATATGAAAACTGCTTGATTTAAACCAAGTATGTTAATCTGATGCTGTCATGACTGATGGGGTTTGCAGGCTGAGAAGCTGACAGCTCACAACAGAGTAAGCAAAGGCACTGTAAGCTTCTCCAGACCATCCTGCAAATGACATGCCAACTGCTTTTTATGAGATAAGTTGTGAGCTTCAGAAGGTGAACTTACTGCAAGAGAGAAAGTGCAGTAGGTCTTACCTTGCTTTTCCACCACAAGCTGGTTTAAATTATGTCAATTACTTTTGAAATCTCTAGTTAGTTGGCACCTATATTTGGGACTGTTCTAGCCAAGAGTCTAGAAACTGATGGCAACTGCCAGCTTTCATGTAAAATTGCTTTGTAAATGTCAAAATACACAGTTTAATTACACCTCTATTTATTAAGTTTATTCACTGGTAAATGTCCAGCAGTAACTTGTATATTTTGGGCCTTTTTTTCTTTCCTGGAAGGTTTCAACCTTTTGGAAAGTAATGTTCATCTCCTTGCCCTTTCCTCACCTCTGCAGCTGGACTCAATATTCTGCATTCAAAAGATGATTGATTGCTGATTTTCTCTAGTATGCAAACCAGGTGGCTTCTCAGGGCAGTGTTAAATGCACGAGGAATAAGGGCAGAAGAGTCTGTACAGAAAATTTGCTCCATGTCTGAGCTGTTTGAGACCTCCAGTGCAATGAGATGGTGCTGGCCTAGCAATTGCTGCATGTTGAGCACGCTTCAGGTGCTTTGTGATTACTGACGAGGCACAGATCTCTAAGCAAAAGCTGTTTCTCTAATCAGGGTCCAGGTGTCAGAGAGCCCAGTTGGAGGTACCAGCTATGATTCTGACAGAATTAACTCCTCTGTAGCTTGAAACAAGCTCTTTTCTGCTTTCCTAGTGTGTTCTCAACTGCTCTTCCCCAGCTTTGAATAGCATCCTGAACGAATATGGAGCACTGCCTGTGTTCACTGCAGTCACTCCCACTCCCTCTTTCTTCTTTGCAGTAATGTCTTCCTGCAAGATAGGAAAGTAATTCATAGTGTCATGACTTCACAGGTAACCCTGTTGGACTAGATGAGCCCTCAAGATGTCTTCTAAGCTGAGTCAGTCTGTTAGTCTATGATAATCTTTGGTTCTCCCTGTAAAAAATAAATATATTGTGTTTAACAAAAAGCCTGTTACCTGCAGTAGCCACTTCTCCAGTGAAGTGTTTAATGAAAAAGAAAGTGTAATGTTGCTTTTTGAATGCCTTTGAGCAGTGATGTTTGATAAGCCGGGGATGGTCTCCTTTGGTTTGGTAGATTATTCTGCTGTTGAGGTATCTTGTTTTGGACCTCTGTAGGTATCCATGTGTGCATCACAACAAAATATCCACCCAGAAATACTGTGCCTTAAAACATCCCCCCCCTTTTTTTTTTCTCCAGAAGTTCATGCTTAGATTTTGTAATTGTATGTGTAGTTTAAAAAAAAATTACTTGTGTTTGTAGTAGATGTAACGTGACCATTCTGAATTTCTTACAGGCAGCAGCAGAGCAATCCCAAGGTGCATACTTCTTGCCTGAGTTTGCACTTTCTCCGCAGGGGAGTTTTCTTGAGGATACCACGGGGGAACAGTTCCTCACTTACCGTTATGATGACCAGGTCAGTGTGCCATGTGTGAAATTAGAGATTGTCACATTCATTTAACTCTGAGACACAGATTGCTGTGAAACAGATTAAGATAGAGAGTGTGTGTTATCTATTGGAAGCACATCAAATTTATAGCAAACTGAATGATAACACTCTATGCAAAATCCAAATTAAGGCGCTTAGTTGCATAAATAAATAAAACCACTTTTGGCTGGAAAATATTAATAGGATTTAATGGAGACAAAAGCAGCAATATTTTAGTGATGTGTTAGTAGATGTTTATAGTTACATCTGCAAAATGTGTAGAATTAGAGGCGATTGTCCTTTCTGTAAATCATTTGACTAACCCTAATCTTTTTTTATTTAATGCAAAAATCAGTGTTAGGCAGATCTTGCATTTTCCAGTTTGTGAAAAGTTAGAATATTGTCTTAGTTCATGGAGTTCTTTAAGGGAAGGTTGGGTGGATTATAAAGAAACAAATGGGAAGTGAATTAATGGATGGAGCAGTGTTTAGAAAGAAACAAATTATTTTTTTTAAAGTTAAAAACCTTTAATGCTTTCTCCAGACCCATAGAAACATTATGTTAAACATGGAATATAGATATAAATGTAAAGAAAGCAACATGAAAGAAATGCTGTTAATCTTGGCAAAAGATCTGAAGTAAACCTAGGAAATGTGTGGCGTGCTGTGGAAATTTACTCATAACACAATGTGTTCCAGGAGTCAGTTGAATTTCACATCAAAACTGTCTGAATTATATTCATAGACACTTACAGTACATTTCTTAATGCAAAATGAGGGATTTGTTAGGAAACACTCCCTGCAGAAGTGAGAGAAGAGCCAAACTTTCCCTGCATCGCAAGGTATGGTTGTGTGGTGGGCAGTTTAATTTCGCAAGGTGGGCTCCTTGCAGGAGCTACTTGAAGAAAATATTTTGCTCATCACTACCCTTAAAGAGAGAATTAAGGTGAGTTTATTTAAGCTTTAAACTGACAGTCTTTTTAGCTAGGTAAAAGGAAGCAGAAAAGATACAATAGAAAGCATGTTCAGCCACTGTGAACGATTTGAATTTAGTTTAAATGTTTACAATAATTCATACTTTGGCTTCCCTAGAGGGTCTTGATTATCAGCAGTAAAGGTACTTGGATAAGACCTTCCTTGGACCAAGCACCTGGGAAAGCAATAACTTATAGGACAGTAAAATGCAGCTGCAACTCAGGCTGCATTTAATGACAGTAGTTGAAAAACACTATAAAGGTTATACACTTTGATCAAAATAGTTTCCATTTAATGCAGCACATTTTAGAGAAGATGATAAATCAAATATAACAGAGGCTTAGTCTGAGTCTTTGACTAGACTGTTTGGACTATGTGAATAATATAGCTGATTAAAAAACAAACAAAATGAATCCCCTCGAAAAACCCTCAAATACCAGCATAGCACTGTGCTGAAGCCAGTTCCAAGCTCAATTCCATTTGATGGAAAGAATTCCATTTGATGGAAAGTTTACCATTAATTCCTTTGAGATCTGAATTGGATCTAGGATATGGCCAGCTTCTGTTCTTTCATAAATGTGATTTAGTTTTGAAGCCTGCTCTTCCCAGACACTTAGCAGTATGAAATTAAGTTTGAATTCCTGGAACTGAAAGTGGTGCTAAAACATCAAAATGTTGAAAGTAAAAGCAACTGTATTAGGAGTAGTTTCTTTTGAAAGAAAATTCAGTCCCTAAGTATTATTTATTAAAAGTTATGAATGCTGAATGCAGATGGGAACTGCTCTATATCTCTACCTTTACCTTCCTGCAAGCAAACCAGGATTTCTTTGGTGAACAGAAAGATTTTCCTTGATTTTCTAGGAAATTAATCATAGGTTGGTGATAATATGCAGTTATAATTATACTTTTGCTGAAATAGTAATACAAAACTCAATTTTATCGTGGTCAGACTGGGTCAGAAAACTAGATTTTTGTTTTCTGTATTTCATTCAACTCTTTATTTTGACATTTACTGGTAAGAACAGATGGTAATCTTAAAACCAGAGGGTGAAAATGCTTCATTGGATAATCTCTTGAATTTCGATAAGCTAGGATGCATAGGTTTGATATATGATAAATGTGATAAAAATACACAAGTGAATAAAAAGAGAGGAATGTATATACGTTAAAAGTCCATTTTAACTATTCCAACATAGAAATGGGATCAGTAGTGGAAAGTTACCACATAAATAAAGAATGCAGCAGTATCTTCTCACACACCTTAATTCCTTAATTTAGTTTTAGCAGTTAATTTTCTATCTTATCCATACTGTGAAGGGCTGCTGGCCTGTGGGAAAATTGTTCCTTCCCTTTCCCTGAAATCCAGAATTGCCCTCTGGGCATCCCTACAGAGTCCTGGTGTTCCTGTACATCCCAAGTTACACTTGAAAATTGGAGAAGTGAAATAATCTTGTGCACTTGACTCCAATGAAACAAGAGACCAGTCTGATCTGGTCTGCTGTGGAGATCATTCCCCCTCCATGGAAGGGAAAGAGAGATGAAAGGGGTGAGAGGTTCCTGAGGCTATTATAGGGAGGTGGAGAGGGTGACTCACAACCTCTGTTACGTTCAGTGTTCAGACACTTGCAGGAAAACCATCTATCCCTGTCTTCCCAAGTGTGGCCTTTTCCCCCTTGCCTTGTTCCTTTTATCCAGGCCAGTAAAATTTCCAGGGATAGATGGATAATATTTTTATATAGCAGCATCCTCATCGTCATAGTCCAAGATTAGCTCCCTTACATCCTCCAAACACAAGAATGTTTCAAAGGGGTTTTCTTTGGCTGTTGTGTGTGATATTTTTTAAGCAGGGAGCCAGTTTAATCAGAATCATTCATTCCTTTGTTAGTAAGTAATCTCAGTAAAATAGAACTAGCTGTTACTTAAGTATTCAAAAGTATTTACTATCTGAAATGACAAGCTTACAGTTTGAAATGAAAGATGAGTAAATATTAATAGGAACACACTGTACTCTGCTCTAGCCCAGCAGAATTACACATGGATTCATGTTGCACATGCAAGATAGTACATTTTGTTCTGGTTTAATCTGGCAGGACTGTGTTCTCATTTTTGTACAGGACTGCACTAACCTCTTCGCATATTTCGTTGCTGTGTGTGTATTTAAGAATTACACGCAGATGAAATTCTTTGGCTAGATATTTTCAAAATTCAGTGAATATCTTTTTTACTGCTTCTATGACTATAGAAGAAAATACCTTTAGAGATCTGATGAAATACTGCCACCCTGATTCACTGGGGTGACATCTGCATAGAGCGAGACATTATACTTTTGACACATTTATTGCTGTATCTTCAGGGAAAAACAGTGATTCAGAGCAAATACTTCTGAGGGATCCCAAAGGACAGAAATGTAGAAATGTTTAAATTGAACATTTTCTAAAGGCTCCCTGTATTGTTCACCAAGTGATGTATTGTATTAGTGTGTTGCCTCCTGCATTTCTGAAATTCTACTGAATCAATGCAATTTAAACCTAACTTGGTACCAAATAAATTTTGATGCATAGCCAGACTTGAATTGCTGTTAGACATTTGAGATTTTAAAAAAAAAATCCCCCTCCTATCATTCATGAAAATAATTAAATAAATGAATAAATATATGAAAATGAATGAAATTAGCAAATAAATATACAAGTAATAGCCCTTTCTTCACCTTTGAGATACATGCTGAACCTTACCATAAGGAATAGTTTCCTAGTATTCTTTCGATTTCTTTTGGCTTTTCACCTTTTAATCTACTACAAGGAATTTTTTTCTTTTCCAAAATACTAGTAGTACTGGAAAGCTTTCTTGCAGAAATAAAATGTTCTTGTTTTCTGACACTTAAGGTATTGCTTCCAAGTATTAAAACCATTCCATATGACGGACCACCAAGAAGGACAGCAGTGAAAACTTGGTTGGGCTGAATGTGTTTGAAGTACATTTCCACTCTGATTGGCTGGCTGAGAGTTCTCTTGGGAGTGTGGGTAAAAAAAAAAAGGAAAGAATAAAGAAAATAAGTTTATCTTTCAAGTAAGAAAATGTTTGCTTGACCAGTTAGCTTTCTAGTTGACCTTGCTGCTTCTAAGTTTTGTGATGTTTACCAGTTTAAACTTAGAACAAGGATAGCCTGATTCTGGAATTAGATATAAGTAGTCCAATCTTGGCAAAGAAATCTAATGTTTCTAGATAAATATTAATGAAAATGTGCACTATCAGACTTGTGAGTGTTTAGCTATGCAAGATAACGTAGAAACCAGTCAGTCTGTTTCAGCTGGATGTGCAAGTTGTAATACCCAGGCTGAAGCTGCTGCTGTTTATTAAATAAACTAGTCTTTCTTTGGGTTTGCTAGAAAAATGCCTTTCTTTAAAGTGAATGCCAAAATTTGGAAAATAAATATTGTCATTTAAGCTTTGTCTTCCACAAAGAGAAATATTCTGTCTTGGCTTCTGCTTTTTCAGGGGTAAAGGAAGCATGGCATTTAAAGTACTAGTTTTAAAAAAGGTCAATGGAACTCAGGATCTGCATTGCTTCAAAAACTAATATTGAAATAAACTGATGGAACCTATTACTCCATCTTTTTATTTGTAGTCCAGCAGCAATGACAGTTTGTTTTTGTTCTGTAAGGTTTTCATGTTATACCAAGGAAACTCCTGTGTGGACAGAAGTTGTCTTGCAGGTCCCACAGGGCTGACACCATTTATTCTACGATTTCCTTCATCTCTTTACCGATTCCACCTGCTGCTGATTGCCATCCTTGTGCCTCTGGGATGGTACCCGAGTCACAGCCTGGGTCTGGGTGTCAGCTGGCTCCTGCTCCCAGTCTGAGCCTTTTTATTCCTCTGCTGGCCAGTTTGCATCTAAATCACCATAGTGGAGCCACACGATTTCAGGCCTGGGGATGAGTCATGTGTGGGACATTACTGCAAATTAGCACGTTAGTGAAGACAAGCTGTAATCCTGAGAGAAAGATTTGTAGTTAGTGGCTCACTTGCTACCCAAGTACATAAAGCTTCAGTGCTCTTGATACTGAGAAGGAGCCTGAAACTTACGTTATTCTCCGATGAGCCATATTTGTTGATACCCTGAAAAAGCACTCAGAACTATTAAAAAGACTTAATGTCTTGAATCTCAGTGTCTAGCTCTTTGTTTAGAGATAATTTTTTTTGAATAAACAAACTGTTTTCAAGTGGCCACAAACTATTTCAGGCATCCTTCTATAATGAAAACATTCCACTATGGAACACTTGGTGGTTTAATTTGTGTATTTGGAGAAGGAAACAATAAACTTAATTTTATCCAAGCACCAGAATTGCAACTGCTGTGGGAATTTCAGCACTGTGTTAGAAATAATGCTTTTCTGCTGTAGAGAGGACTGACCTTACCGTCCTTACTCAGCCAATCTGCTGATATTAGAATACTGATTTCACTGACTTGAATCCTGAAAGTCATTCTATTCTCTTAGCTAGGTCAGGTTTGTGGTACTCCATACTAATCCTACAGATGTTTGTAACAAATTATAAATAATATTTAAGGAGTTTACAGACACTTTATGAGGCTGTGTGAAGATAAAAAGCATCATTTGGTGTTTATCTGAAAATTTAACTGAAGGTGATGTTAAGTGTTCCTTAATATTTTTAATTCCATTTATATATATATATATATATATATATATATATATATATACTCTTTTTTGTTCACGGATTTATTTTTAAGGGTATGTTTTTTGCATTTTTTTTTTTTTGGGTAAGGAAATTAGCTCCATAATCAAGTGAAATGTGTTTCTGATTTGGAGTGGAAGAGAGGAAAAGGAGGCAAGGATTAAGAGAAAATGAAAACCACTTACAATTTCAGGCAAGACTACTCTTACAGAGACTGGTACTGCATAAGTCAGGCATGATCCTATTCAAACAGTACTTTTGTTTAGGCTAATTGCTGGCTGGAAGAGTGTGAGTAGCATATGCACGAGTAATTATATCATTACTTGTGTGTGATAGGTTGCTTAGTGAACTGAAAACTGTTTTAAAATACTTTTGTTTATTGGCAAACTAAATGGGCAATGGGCACTTTTTAAAGCACTAACTACCCTTTTAAGCTCAGGGTTTTGTTGTTCAGAGAAAATAGTGGAACTGCTGTGTGCAGTCCATGTTTCTCTGTGCACTAAAAATTACAGACTTTCTTGTTTTCTATTACAGCCTTAGTCCCAGCCCTGCCAAAGGTCTCTGTGTGTAAATCATCCTTACAGAAGCCAGTAGGTCTTCACCTTGTGCAGTGTAACAGCCTTCACAGGGAATCTGTAATAATACAGTTTCTGCAGAAAACACGTTTTATATCATTTCAGAGGCTGTAATCCAATTCCACCAAATTCTGTGGTGAAACTCACTGGCCTGGGTCATTAGTCCTTCTGTGGGTGGGATAATACTGACCTCAGAAATGGCAGAGAATTCCCAGTAGCAGAAGTGACCCCTCATTTGCAAGGTCATCCCCCAGAATGATTTCTCAAGGAAGAAAAAAGGATGGACCTAAACTTTTAGTTGTTTCTCTTATTCCTGTTCCCCTGGGTGCTGGGCAGATATTGAGGCTGCTCCAGTGGATTATGAAGCCTATGCAGAGGATACTGATTTTCTTCCTTTTTTCTTAGACATACCTTTGGGGCCACAAATTGATGTTTATCCAGTTTGAGCTTGAGCTATATAGAAAAACCCCCTTTAATATAAATATGCCTTGCTCTTCTAGCATCTCTACCATGCACATTTTTCATAAAAGACTGAATTTTTTAAACTCCTATTCAGTGTTACAATTCCAAGTTTCCCCAAACACATTTTTCAGTTTCTAGCAAAAGATGTAAAGTATTTTTTTAAAACTTTCATTCCCCAAGGAGCAGACAGAAGGATGTGTCCTTGGACAAACATTCTACTGTAAAGTCTTTGACTCAATTCTGCTACACTGGACTAGTAATGAGACACCTGATGAAATGAATAAACATCATACAGACTAGGTGCTCATTTGACCTTCTTTACAGGAGACCAATGATTAAATCATGAGAGATTGATACAATACAATGTGAATTTCCCACTGACCTCCTCATGCCCCCAGTGAACCTCCAGAAGTTGGCACATGTTCTTATCCAAGAATTTTGACATTGATAAAGGCTTAGGTTCAGCCTTCTAAATTAAGACTGAAAGGTCTGGAGGTAACAGAAATAATCCCATGCTTACACAGCTCTGATGTAGTGCTGCTATCATCTATCAATAAGAGTTCATTGAGATACAGTAGAGAAGTGCTTCTAAGTCAAAAAGATATATTTCAAGTACTGTGGGAAATGCACTGTTGGAACTGGAAAGTCATTCTTCAGATATACATGGATGAGAGGATGTTTTAGGCTGATAAAGCCTAATGGTGCATTAATCACTTTGCTTACACAGCACAAACATTTTGAAACTATGTCTTTTCACTGGTCTTAGTCAGGGAAAGAGCAGATTGTATTTAATTTTTTTTATAATTCAGATAAATTTATTGAACTTCTTGAGCTGTTTAAGCTCCTGTTAAATTTTGCACAAATGAGAAGATAAAATTGTATTGATTAATTAATTAATTTTTCATTAAGGATGAATGTGATCAATTTGGATTTTTTTTTGTTTCTTATGTAATTTCTGCCACAGATAACATTTAAAGTTCTATGAGAGTCTATAGCAGCTTCTTCCTTTCAGCATGGAAAACCTTAGTGAAAAAATTAAAGAAGTTTCAGTTTATATCGTCCCTAGAATAATGATTAGGAAAATGCTTGCTTGATAAAATGATTCACCCAGTGTAAGGTGTTTCTGATAGAATTACAGTGTTTTGCAAGTCAGTGGCTAATTTAAATAGGATTTATATTGTTGAACATGTGGATAGTATCCCTCACATCCTTAACAGTCATCCTTTCAGGCCTGTCCAGCATGGGAAATTATTTAGAGGACACACAGGATGTCAGAATGACCCTTTTAGTAGAGATGTACTTGAACCTAAATTTCTTCTATTTTGTATGTCACTAATGTAGAAGATGAAGTGAAAAATCTTGTTTTTAAATTGCATATTTTGGCTTTGTTCCTAGAAATAGTTAAAATGATTCTTCATGTCATTAACACTTGCAATAATGAACCAGCCTTGGGACAACTAAAGAACAATCTCTTTACCACTTCCAACATTTATTTTGTTCTGTACTGTTTCAAAACAACTGTCAGCAGTGCCAGTCATACCTCAATTTTTTTTTTTACTAACTATTAGACTTCAAAAGCTATTTGCTTACAAGGATGAAAATTACATACATAAATTACCAATTTTAGCAATAGCAGGAAAAATGGTAAATGTAGGTTCATTGAGAGAAGCACTGCTGACAACTGTATTTTTCATTTTCAGAGCTTAGAATGTGTCACAGGTCGTGGTACTGTAGGACTTGAAGCATTTTAATTCTCCTAATGTGAAACACCCTGGTGCTGGGTGTGTCAGCTGCAGGTGTAGCTTCCCACCAGCACTTGGCTTGGAGGCTTAGGGGTACAGACGGTGTCCATAAATTTCAGAAACAGAACTGGGAGACACCATAATAAAAAACAAAAAGTACATGGAATTTGTTGCTAAATTTTTCATGTTATGGAAGCTCTGCTTCCCCCCCCCCCCCTTCTTCTATTTTTTATAAAGCAGTTACTTGCTTTTCTGTTTGGACCATAAGCTATTGCTGTTTTCTAATCCCTTTAAACCATTACCCCCAAGAAAACACTGAAACTTTGGGTGCAACTTCCAGCATGCAGGATGTGCTGTTAGTGTCAATGAAACTGTCTGAAACAATTTACAGAAATAAATCCTTGCATGTAATTAGAGACAATACTTGAAGTTGCACAGTGCTTGGTAGAGTGTTTAGCATGGTCTTTGATAAAGAGTAATGCTGTATTTGAAAATTAACCCTAAGTGCTTTAATGTACTTGACAGAAATTGGAGGTTCCACGTTTTGTGGAATGATTGGCAAATCAAGCATTACTTTTTATTGGCTGTGTTTTCTTCTCTCCCACTTTCATATAGAGAGGGAATTGTTACGCTGGTTCTTGGTCTGGAAGGAAAAGGCAGTCAGTCCTCTGAGAACTGGAAACAATCTGGACTTTTTTTAATACTCTCAAGACTATAAAACCTGACCTCTTTCCACTTGAGCCTATGTAATCTAGCTTTATAAAATTATCTCATTGGTAGTAAATTTTTTTGTTTGCTGTTGTTATCATGATATAATATATTTTTGTGCTTTGATGGTATAAGCCTTTATTAATTTAACATTTTTATGCTGCATAGGAGAAAAAGGACTTTTAAAATGTCACCAAACCTTTAACTGATTTACAGGTTCATGAAGCAGACTGGAGTATTTGCACATGGGCGAGAAAAATTAGTAGTAATAGGCTGCTGTATGATGTGGGATATTTTTGTAGTTTTTAAAATAGCCCTTGGGAGATGGTTGCAATTGTAAATACAAGATATGTTCTCCTTTACCTGATTATTTAGGCTTTGATCCAAAAATCATAGTAATTTCAATAGACTTCAGATCAGCCCTTCATTTTTTAATGCAAGAGGAGATTTGCCACTGATTTCAGGCAGATTGGATTTGGGTACCCCAAAAGAAATACTGTAGACTGTATGACCAGGGAGCTACTGGAAACTGGGAGAAATGCTGCAAAGCACCAGCATTATTGCAGCCTCAGCATTCTGCACAGGCAAGGTCAGTGTGTTTGCTTCTCTCAAATCTGGGGTCCAAATGATGTGTGAATACTTGTTATATAGTGAACTTTGTTAATCTGATCCAGCTTCTGAATTTGGTGAGGATCACTGAATTTTCTGTGATTTATACAAACAAACCTATTTACACACCATGAATGCTGGAATGAATCCTGTGTTCAAAGTATTTGATCATGTTTCAGTAATTCCGTTGTACTCAAATCACCTAAAAAATGCTGACAAGATGTAGTTTCTTGTCCATTCTCATGCAAAATCTTTGCTAAAAATACACATATTTGTTGATATGTCACATATAGGTCAGTGATCTTCCTTTGTCTGAGTATATGGTTATATAAGGTATAAATCTGAAAAAACAAGCAGTGGTCTTTCAGGCAGCTCACATTATGTCTCATAACATAATACAACATATGGCACAATACCTTTTTTTTTTACTGTTTATAAAAAAAAGATTCGGAATGCACTAGTTCTACTTAAAAGAAATGTATTGCATTGGCTTGAATGTTTTTTTATATTATTAATAGATACATAAAATATGTTCAAATATCAGACTATAAACCATGAAATTTTACCACCTTTGAGTACTGGCTCCAGTGGTAAACATTTAGGGCAATATTGCATTCTAACGTATGAATCAGAATTATATCCTAAGTCTCCTATTAAAATGTTAGGACTAAGGTTTAAACTTGTCCTGCCCTTTTTATTCCATTTGAAAAAGATTTGGTTTTTTTTTTTCCAGGTATTTTTATACTTTACATTGAACTTGCCATTTAATGTTCATTCTTCTCCTGCTTCTTCAATATTGAGGGTATAGGAGAGTCTGTTTTTCTCATACTTTCAGCTCTGCATTCTAATGAATGTGAGGCAAAGAAAAGGAGGGTGAAAATATTTCTTAGAAATAGTTCTTTTTCAATGCAGTTAAGTGACTTCCTTTAAATGACGGCTATTGCCCCAAAATTAATTTTAAAAGGGATGTCTTTAGAATGTTAAAAGAGATGATCATCCTTGTAAGGTTGAATTATTATGGAAACGATCTCTTGTACTTTGCTGTGTGAGAGACCAAGGTCCTGCCTGCTGAGGGGAGGCTCTGCTGGCAGCGCCACGAGGACTTTCTGAGAACTGGTTTTGCATATGTTTGTTAATATTCTGGGGTGTGTGGACAGAAGATTTGGAACCCTGTCTAGAGCAGATAAAGTAGATGAGCTCTTGCACAGACCTTAGACTCTGCAGCCCAAGCACTTGTGCACATGCATAACTCAATTCTTGCGAGGACTCCCATGTACGTCAGAACTACCCTGTTAGCAGAAGTGCACGTGTTCCAAAGTGTAGCAGGATCAGGACCTCATTTCCAGTCCTGATCTTTGAAATTCCATGCTTAAACTCCTGTAAGGACCCCAAAGAGAGACAGCACTTTTTGGGAAGATCTGAACGTCTCCTGCGCATATTGCAGTGAGTGGAAGTTGAAATAATTCATTGTAATATGATGGGGCCAACGGGTCTTCCCTTTTCATTGCTCAGATGTAATAACTCCTATTACTCCAACCCTGTCATAAAGCTTAGCATAAATTGCAATCAGTCTAGTTACATTTTAATCATTATTTTTCTTAAATGAGGGACTCAAAACCATTTTTGCAGATTGATGATATCAGAAGATGCTTTCCAAGTTAATGAAAAAAATCCAAATGACCACGTAATATTTTCAAAGAACAGACTGATGGAGGCTGGCCTGTTATCAGAAAAATAGTGTAAGAATTAACTCTGCTACATTGTGATTTAATTTAAAATTAACTTACAGTTTGTTGACAACATTCATATTTCATAGAATAGGTGTACGGTGCAAGTTTTCTTTATTTCCTACCATGGAGAAAAAAAAGAAAAAAACATTAACTCTGACATCTGTTTTTAGCACTTTCCTTCATATTTTTGGATGAATGCCTGGCAAAAACTGGAAAGCGACTAAGAGATCAACCAAAGATGGCCTAAGGGCCTGTTCCCAGCTGGTACAACATCTGGAATGTTATATATAGTGGATAAATTCAGAGTTGTAGTTTAATAAGATTGGTATTCAAGCATTCGGCCTACAGCAAAGGAAAGGGCAGTGAAGCTGACAGCATGTATGGTGCATAATATGTGTAGGTGTCTGAAATATAATTTGCTGGGTTTTCACTTTCATTTTGGCAGATCCCTTATGCTTACATATAAACTTTCATCCAGTATTGTTTCGAACCCTTAAAAAATAAAAGGTGAAGTCATATTGGTATTATATCCAGAGTCTTATCTTTTCACTAAGCTTAGAGTATGTCTGGGTTTCTTTCTTTCTTCTTATGAAAAAAGTGCTAAAGACAGATTTTTATGAGCTGACTAGAAATAACTTAAGCTGCTACTTTTGCAAACTTCAAGTATATGCAGTCTTTTACAGTGAAGATTTTACAGAATAATAAACTATTCAGGAATCTGGACTTGTGCTCTATGGAACCATATTTGCAAGATTTATGTCTCAGAAGGCCTGGGTTTTTTTTTCTATTTAGTGTTTAGTTAATCTTTGGTCTGTCTAATCTCCAAACTGTAATTGAAAGTGTTGCTAGACAGGCCCAACAAAGTTGCAGGCAAGGATCAAGACAGAGCCACCTGCTTAGACCAGCCCTGAGCATGGTAAAAAGATCTAAAAATGAGCTGAAGGCAAGTTCTGTTTGCAGCCCTATAACTGCACCAGTCACACAGAGTCCTTCTACTCCCAAGTTGTCTTTGTGCATACCAAAATAAGGTTAAACCCTGGATGTTTTGCAGCTGAGCCCAGGAGAGGACAGAAGGGAGGCTTGTGCCAGGTCCTGCACTGGGCAAACCAGCTCAGGTGGCTGGGGACAGGCCATGGTGGGAGGCTGCGGCTAGGAGAGAGTTTGCTGAAGCATCCTTGTGAGGGGCTGTGCTGCACTACACCTGATCCTGATCCTGTTCTGTTTCATTACGTTCTGGGCTTCTCTCTCTGATCTGCCTCTTTCCTGTGGGATGATGGAGCAAGGGGAGTCTGAGAAACTGCACTTTAGGATGGTTAAAGGAGTGTGCAGAAGGGGAGGATGAAGGGTGTGAATTGTGACTGGGCTGTAATTGATGGAGAGGGTGTAATCTAAGGTCTTATTCCCCCCTTTTTTTTTAAAAGGATTTGGTAATTCCTCAACACATTGGTCATTTCTATATTATTTATTGCTTTGCAAGATCTTGTAGGTGAAGTCAAGCAACTTGAATATGACTTGGCAGGAGACCAATAGAATTCAGGAGAAGATGTACCTAGACAGGGAGAAGAGATGACTTTTGCAGCTGCACTTTGGTAGTAGTTTGGATTTGGAGGTGGAAAGGCCAGATCTGAAATGGCTGCAGCTGACAAGGAGAAAGCTGATTTGTCTGCAGGGTAGTGTCACTAATTGTTGTTTAGCTGGTGGGAATGACAACAAAATTTTATTATAAAGTGGTGTATGTGATGCAGGTGTCTGTGCATGTGGTGCAACTGAAGCTTAAGAGGTTGAGATCACCCAGAACAAGAACAGCACAAGCTGTTCATTCCTTGATGGCCCTAAAAGTATAGAAATATTTGTGTAATTATATTTAATTTAAATGTAATTATATATAATTAATATGAGTAGGGGAACAGAAAAAAATAAGTGATTGCCTTGCAAATCTTACAGTTGTCTCCGTCTTACCCCTTCTTGTGCCCAGTCAAACTCGCTCTTAGTGAGCTTGGGGATAGCCAGTGAAATCCTTATTGATATCTGCTTCTTTACTCTGGTATGCAAAATAACAGTAAAAAAAATCTAAATCTAGGTAGAGCTTAGAAAGTTAGCATACTTGAAAATAATATTCTTGTGAGACAAACTTGAGTACCTCCTGTCACAGGATGTGATTTTTTTTCCTACTTTTTCCTTTTCTCTATGGTTTGATTCCACTGCCATTACAATACTTTCTATCTTGTAGAGCTCTGAAGAGATCCAGAGTCCTGATGAGTTATCCAACCTGCTCACTTTTTACTCTCTTCCCTGTATATTGGTTGTAGAATATTAACTCCAAGTTCTTCAGGGTGAATTTCTTGAATACTGCTTTGCTTTCTGAATTGCTGCCATTGTCTGGTTTGATCTTGGTTCTTCCCTGAGTCTTCTGCCCAGCCTGTGCTGGGTGTTTCACAGGGAAGTCTCCAGTAGCCTAATAGGTCTCCCCAGTCACAGACAGCTGTTTTCCTACTAGAATAATTTTCACCTTTTCCAGACTATAAGTAACGCATATTTAGAACAACAAAGTGTCCACCTAAAGCAAACATTACATTAAGGTGAAACATGATGTTAGCACCACAGTCTCTAGTGATTTGCACAGTAATATGCTGCCCACTCTCACACTGCTGTAAATTTAAAACTGGAATATGATGGAAACAATCAAGCAATGGAATTTGAAAAAGGAGAGGGGAGTCTAACTGACAAATCTTTAAGACTGCTAGCTGTCTGCATAAACTATTGCTTATTTGGAGTCTGATCCTGTGCTTTTCTGCAGACTGAACTTGTTATGTCCTTGTTATCTGTGCAAGTGGAAATTATGTGAATTCAGTTAAACCATATGGAGTAGATATTAGTTTACGTAAATTGTGTAGATTTAGTTGGAGGAGTATTTTCAGATTTAAAATTAAGGATATTCTTGGTTGGAATTTAAAAATCATGTTAACCAGCTGTACTTTTTCTAGAAGAAACCTATGGTTATTGTCAGCTCTATCTATTAAAAACCATATTGTGTAACATTTTGTACCATTTTAGGTTTTGGGTAAGAAATATAAGTACCAGAAATAGAGGGGTTTACTCTTCCACTCCTTATATAACTTCCCTAACTATCTTTGGTAAATGAAATACTGTAGATTCATGAGATTCCTAACCTGTATTACTTGCTGAAGTATTTGTGCATTGCTCATTTGGATTTTTTTTCCTCGTTACAATCCTTTTTCTTCGCAATTCTTATAGTTATTAACCTCTTTGTTTGAAATAAAATTCCTTCCATTAACCCAGCATTTCATGGATGACATGCATAGATGAAGAAAATTTCCAGCCGTTTTTGCCAGTGAGCTGGAATGCAAATGCATCCATATACCGTTCAAGTTGGTTTGGCAATAGCTCTGTAACTTTATAGGTTTATATGCTTACACTAGGATGGTTCCTGCAGTTTTAAGTATTGTCCAGAGGATATAATTTCTTAAATGAAAATTGCTTGAAGCCATTCATTTTTTGTGTGACAAGTGAAGGTATCAATTACTTTCTCTTATTCCCTGAATGGAATAGGAAATGTTAATACAACTCAACTTCTGAACCTCCTGATTGGTAAATTTTTGACAACCATGTCGAAAGATCATTGTTGCGGATCAAGAAAATGCTTATTTTACTCTTTAAAGGTCACACACAGGACACAAAAATGGGTGAGCAATAAAAAGGAAAAGGAACTGAGAAAACGCATAATTTATTTAAATTTAATTCCAGTTATCATTAAGTATGGTATTATGCAGATCTACCCACTCTCTTCTCTTATCCTTCTCTGTTCTTTTGTCTGGCCGTACATTTGCTGTCTAAGGTTGTGGTCCCAAACTATTGAAGGCAAAAGCATTGGGATGTCAGTGTGGAAATTCTTTCGATGACTTCAATGAGTCTCATTTAAATCATGAAACAGTTTTCCCTATCTTTACATAAAGTTGTGGGGTTCTATAGCTCATAATTTGAAGGCTGTTGCACTGACACTTTGATATGTGCAGCAATTACAGGATTGTGCTTTTAGAGGTCTAGAAAAGCTGAGAGTTGAGTGTAGCTCCATTTGGACTCAGTTCTGCCTCTCAGACTGGGTGCTGCTGATTTCCAGCACAATTAGACTCTATTTTACACATTAAGGAAAGATCTGCTTGGTGCCATGAAGGGTTTTTATCAGGTATAAGCTGTGTACATTAAATCTTCTGCCCTCCTGTACTGTATGTTTGAATTTCATGTTTTCCTTAGGCCTGGGGTTTATTGAGGGTCTCCAGTCTTGTTTTTGTCTTTCTGAGGTGCAGCTAAACACCAGGTTTCAGGCAGGAGGGTGACAGCTTATAGCCATGAGACATTAAAGCTTAGCTGTGTATCAGCCGAATCTGACTTGTTGTGAAGAGTGATTAAAACTGTTCAAATATTTTTGCTGAGTTGAACTTGCTGGAGCATGGGCAATAGCTTTTTCTCCTAGAAAGAGCCTTTTTGTTCTTACTTTGGAGACAAATTTTGAACAGATTTTCTAAGGTGGAGGTGGTCCTTGATAACACTGTAGGGAGACAGCATTAGGCATTCATTCAGAATTACCAGACCGGTATGTCCTGTGCCTGTGTTGTTACCTCTATTTTACCTGGCAGTATTTTGGCCCAAAGTAATAACTAAGATAAAAGGTAGCACAGAAGCGTTGAAGAAAAAGACTTTTGTTTATCTTAGATGAATTGCCAGTGAGTTGCTCTCATACAATTGACTAGTTGTGGGAGTGGTTTTAGTATTCCACATTTCTGCCAAGCATAGAATTGTATGAAAATAAACAATTTTTACTATTTTTAAGGCTTTAATATAACTTAATAGTTGTTAAAACTTGTAATTTTTAAATCTGGAAATACTTTTATTTTTGTGTAATTTATTAACTGACTCAGAAAATTACTGATGTGCAACGTTCACCTTCAGAAGAAAAAGGGATGATCCACTTGGCACAAGTAGCAGAGCTCCTCTGCGTAGAAATCTTCACTTTGTAGATAAGGTCATTTGAGGATACTCACATTTGCGCAGAAATCACTGTTAAGGCTGAACTGAGATAAGAGTTTGCCAGTCATAAAATGAATGGCTTAAAAATCAGCCAGCTATTATGACTACTTTTTATCTGTGGCCTGAATAAGGAGTAGGTTTGAGACATTCTCTGTATTTTTAGATAAATGCCCAGGACTTTCATAGGTGGTGGCTCTGAATGGACAGAGAAAATTAGCTGGATGCCCCTTTGCTGTTTGGGTCTGGGTGACTTCTCTTGCTTGCAGTGTCTCCCTGCTTAGATCCTTTTTGAGTCTGGTGTCTTACTAAGACTTAAGTTTCCCTCATGTATTCAGCATGACCCATCTCATGCACTGATGCAGAACTTTGAGGTTTGCATCCTCTATTATGTGATAAATGCTAAGCTTTCCAAATTTAGACCCAGACAACTGTAAACTCTAGTCTGCATGCTTTAGCCTTGAAGGACTTCAGGGTAGGGGAGGATTTGTTAATCCCTATCTCCTCAGTGTAATTAGGTAGTGCTTTTGTAAAGTGCTGTGAGATCCTGGACTGGGTGGTGCTTCACAAAGTTAATAGATCTCTTACATTATCACAGAATACTCATACCATTCTCTGAACACTGCCCTTTGAAGACTTCTAGAGGTATATGCCCCATTAAATAAAATAAAGACAATAGAACTGATTTCTGTATATTTGTTATTTTGACATAATTGCAATATTTTCCGTGGGCTATAGCATGAGAGTAAAAACATCAGTGTACATTGCTTATTATAAATGTGGAAGTGCTGTGGTTTCTAAATGGCAGGGTAATGGACTTGGGAGGTCTTTAACTTTTCTGAAACTGATATTTTAAAAGCTTCATATGTATTTCGTTGGGATTTTAAATGAAATATATCAGATTGGTACTAGAAGTCTGTTAGAAACAGATGTGCTATTTAACACTCCCCCTCCTGCCAAGGCATGGTCTGATAACCAAGGAGTACAGGTAAAATTGAAAGGAATCGATGTCTAAGTACTTGGATGCTAAGTTCATTTCAGGCTTGTTTTAGGAGTCCTTAATGGAGAACCAGAGTATATATTCATGTATATGTGGATGTGGGTTTTTAGGGATTTGCAGCAGTTTCAATGACAAATGTTTTTGTACTGCTCTTTGAAAAGACCTTTTTATAAGGAACATCTAGAAATGTAACCCACTGACTGATCTTTTTAGAGTTACTTTCCTTTCTTGCCAGGTTATCAGTTCATGGCAAAATGAAATGGGGCTATCTCTGGTTCCTACTATGTTTTCATAGTAGCAGGCCTTTGCTGCGTCCATGGGATTATTTGACTCTTTTTAATGTGGTGTTAAGAAGAGGACAGTACGTAATTGTTCATTATTTCTTTTTAAACTACACATTACTCTTATCTCTGTAATTTATTTTTTAAACTATCACCTGGAGATAGCCTGGCTTCACTGGAAAATAAGAATTGACCTCAAGGCAATAGTTGTTCATATATTTGTTCAAAACCACTCGCTAATGGGCTTCAGTTTGGTTTATAAACCAGCTCTCTCTTATTGTACAAACTTTAATAGCTAGCTTGTGTTCAAGGAGAACTGAGTGAGTGCAATCAGTTTTCACTGAGACAAGACTACTGAAATAACAAAATGAACAAGCTATGACTGAAAAGAGCCTTAAATATAAATGTTGTGATTGCGACAGGGCTAATGTTTGAATTTATAAAGGAATTTAGATAAGTAATACGATGTAATGCTTTCAGGATTTAAAAGAAAATAATTTTCTTTCTAGACCAAAGGATTCCAAGTAATTGGTTTGAATATGTGAATGAGAATGTATAAAGTTTGTGTGAAAGAGCTGTACAATCCAATGTGGCAATTGTAAATGATGGGGGAAGTAGTGTGTATAGGCTCAGAAATCCCATAGTTAAAATTTTTGCAGCATTTGGGGCTTTTATCATCACTGTGCATTTCTGGATGTTATTTTCATGCTTGGTTTTCACTTGCCAGTGGGATTGCAATGGTTTTCGAGTGCACACATCCCTGTGCATGGCTGTACTGTGCATGGAAGGCTTCAGGCTGACAGTTTGCTTCCTGGCACTTGAGTTCTAAACTCATTCACAGGTTTGTAGTGGGAGGTTGCAGGAGGCGTTCGCTCTGATCCAGCAGCTGAGATCAGCTGCAGTGCTGCTATGGGCTGTACTGAATTTTGTATGTTAAGGACCTGGGGGTTTAAGTGGAGAGTTCTCAACTGCTTTTTTGCCTTGCAAGGTGGCTTGGAACTTAGGGATAATCTCTGTTTTAACTGGCTTGAGTAGGTTTCACTGGGTGATCCTATCAGCTTGAGTAGATGCATAAAATTTGCATAGTACATGGCATATATAGGCATCAAACCCTCACAAATAACATCTAAGAAAGTTGCCTTCATAAGGAGCAACTGAATACTGATGTCCTTGGTTGTTTGGAACCCTTCGGAAAGTCGCCTTTGGTAAAGATCTTGAAAGTACTTTAAATTGCAACGTTGACACACTAATAGTAAATGTCATGATCATAAAATTGATCCTAATATTTCCAGAGGCAGCAAAGTATTTCTGTGAATTTCTAGTTCAGTTGTAACTCCTCTGTATAGCACAGGATGCTATCAAAGACTTTGGAGTGAAAGGAAGAAGGCATGGATCTTCGAGTGCTGGAGACTTTTTGTTTAAATAATTAAAATTGTATGCAGTTACCCCCACTTGAGTTAGCCCCTCAAGAAGAGGGTGAGTTCTTGCATAAGTAGGTGCTGAAAAAAAGATTAATACTAGCAGGATGGAATTGTCCTCTGTGTGGCAGCTCTTCCTGTAGGACAGGAGCAGTGCTCCAGTAGTAGGACTAGGGACTGATACCAGTGTTCTCAGCCTAAACGGTGGGTGTTGCTGCTCCTGATAGAACAAAAATAGCCATTTAGTGGGAGCTCATATTAAACATTGTAGGATACAAATCTGTATTTTTTGTTTCAAAAGGGTGATAGGGTTTCCTGCAATACAACATGAGAAGAAAGAAAAAACTTGTTTCTCTTCTGAAGTTCATTGACTATGGAGCTTGGAGCACTGTGGTGCTAGTACACCTATAAAAATACATTGCAGGGAAATGAACCAAGATGTAATCTTCAAAAAATGAGTAGGTTTTGTGGTACCTTTCAAAGGGACAGTGGAACAGACTGACAGGGAAAAAATCCAAACCATGTATTACACCTAACTGCTGAAAAATGTGGGATGGGATGACTCATAGTGATAGGGATTAGAGTCTTATATTCCAGAATTATTGGTCAAAGTGAGTAAAGATACTGTTCTTCCCTGAAATAATTGGAGAAGAATGAGATAGTGATTTCTATCCCCTTAGATGCTAAAAAGAAGAATCAATACTAAATGTTTTGTCATCTTAGAGTTTGTAGACTTTTAAGTTAAACGAAATATACCTAAGTAAGTATTACATTCGAAACTTGAATTTGCCAAGATTCTTTAGGACCCTCTGCTCTTTTTATGTTTTCTTTGTTTATGGAGAAGGATGAGGTAACATAATTGACATCAAAATTTTCTCATCTTATCTTTCCCTTTGGAGAAGAGTTTATAGTTTGTATCTTAGACTCACAGACGTATAAAAATGTAGTAACGCTTTTGGTTCACTTCACAGAGCACGTGCACTAATAGGCACACCCTTACTCCAACTGATAACTATAACAGATTCCCACTCTGGCTGCTGATTCCCACTGGGTATAGGGATAATAGACCAAAGCACCCATAATGAGTACATGTAACAATAGAGCAGAAAGAAGGCAAAAGAACTTCTCTCATCAGGTGATTCTGTGCATAGTGTGGAAAATTCTGGTGTATTTTTACTGCATGGAGAAAGGCTCCTTTACTGCTATTATTTCCTGGCTTTCTGGAGTATCTCTGTTCAGAGGCCTGGCACTAGGAATGGCTGAATGCCTTCTCCAAATTCAGAGATGAAATGTGCATGTGTTACACTCCTGCTTTATTTTTGTATATGACATTATGTGGCTTCATAGGAGAAAACAAAGCAGGAACCATCCCCTGAAGTTTTTTTTTTTTAATAAGCTTCATCCATGATGTCATAATTCACTTCTTGGGGGGGGGAAATTTTTTAAAAATAGGACTACCCTCAAAATGCCTTTTCTCATGTGTGAGCAGTGATGTAATGAGAGCATAGGGTTTTTAAACTAATTTATCATGCAGTAATTGTCATCATTCCCATGCTGCATTTTTTTCTATAAGATTAGGAAGCAATGGCATTCTTTATGCTTAATGGCACAAACAATTATAGTACTGACTTGGCACTGGTTTTCTGCTTTGGCTGGCCCTGATGCTGCTGGTTTTTAAATTGGCTGCAAAGCAGCCTGTGGGACCGATGTATAATCAGTCGTCTGTTGGCGCGTGGTTCTGGATAGCGTTTTTCCTTTGACTCATCTCTGATTGCAGGGAATTTGCTATTGGCTGGGGCATATTGGAGAGTATGGCTGTATGCAAGTTCCTTATGAGCTATATGCAAAGTCCCTTTTATGGTAAAAGCAAATAGTTTCACATATAACAGGAAAATATGCACCATCCCAATTTACTGTTTCATTGCTCCTTGGGCTTTCTTTCTGAATTTAATGTTATAAACTCTTTCTAGCGTTCCAAGTTCAAAAATCTGTGTGGCTGAGTTTTGCCAAATAGTTCTTGTACTGTGCTTAGGCATTATGCTGCAGAAGTTGAGGCTGAACCAAACTGAGCATCCTTGTAGTATTTTTCTGTGGCTGAAATGACTTCAACTTCTGTAAGTGTTTCTTGGGGAACACAGTAAGAGCCCAAGCAAGGAAATAGGAGGAGACAGACCAGATCATTAACATTGTATTGCCTTCCTTTGTAATGTATTTATGGTTCCCCTTAGGCAGAGACCTTTGGGAGTTGGGGAGTCCAGCAGTTTTGGTGATCACGTTGACTTTAAAATGGAGATAGTTGCTGAAGGAGTTAGAGAGAAGTTCAGTGTTCCTATTTGACCATCTCAGAATGTCAGTTCTGCTCCATGATATGGACATGGTTTTCTCCTAGACCGGTATTTATACTCTTGAGCTGTCTGTGTGTGATTACAAGCCACATCATGGCTTGTCACACCTGTGCATAGCATAGTGCAAATAACAATGTGTAGTAATACTTAAAACACAGCCAAAATGCTATTTATTTCTGTGCTGCGCATATGGAGGTTTTACCTTTAAGATGTAGGGCTAAAATCTGGAAATATTGCACCCTGGCTTGGAGATTGCATTCACATTGTATTTTCTGAGGTAAAAATCAAAAGATTTGTGCAGAATTGGATAAGAAATGAAGGATGGAGGCACAAATCTATCTGTACAGAATGTCTTTTAACTTTTAATATTGTGCACTTTGACTCCTCTGCCTGTTATCTTGTGCCTGAACATGTGTGAAACTGCCTGATTTAATGTGAGCCGAAAAGCCTGTGCACACCTATTGACGTACCTGAAATCAACACCTCCTCTTCTGTTTCTGTGATCAACTTCTATCAGGCTTTTTAAACCTTTAAAGAGCTGTTAATATGGTGGAAAAGGTGGCCTTTTAGTTGTACTCGTTAACTTATCAGCTTCTCCAGATATATACCCACTTTTCCTTTTCTGAATTTTTGTTTGCCCTGATAACAGTGCTCTACATTGGCGCTGGGCTTACCAATGAGGCTGGCTGCATTCTTTTCTCTTGCTGTCTGACTTCTGCTGTGTTTAAAAATATCTTTTCCCCAGTTCAGGTGTTGATTTTTGTCAGCTTAATCTTAACAAGTCTTGTGTCAATATATTGTGTCATTTTTTGAAACTTGTACAGGCTTTTTGTAGTGAGTGCTTACAATTAAACCCAAGCAAGAAAAAACCTTTCGAATTTGAAGGATTATATGCTATTAATTGTTTTTCAGTTTAATAACACTATATATTATTTTATGTTTGGAATAGACTGTCTGCTATTACTGACTGAAAGTGGTTGAATTAATGATATGTTGCAGTGTGTTTAGGCAACCACACAATGGCTGAGGAGGATCTGTGGGGTCAGCTGCATCCAGAGCTGTTTAAGCTCTTTGCACAGCAATGACTGTATTGAGCCATAATGATTCCAAAGCTGCAATTACTGTAAAATGAAAACATAGCCCTTTAAAGTTATTTGGGTGGATAGATGCTCTGTGGGCTGAGCTGTTACTACAGCCTGGAAATTGTAATCTGCGCCAGTGTTTAAGCCATGCTGTGTATTAACCAGCTTATTGTATCCATTTTCTCCCAAGTGCAAAAGAAGCCAAGAAAACTTTCATTAAAGAAATGATCCTGCTAATTTAAGGTGGAACAAACTAGTGTGAAGTAATAATTTGGCTTTGGTTTGCTTTACAGTAGCACCTCCTGGAACGACCTGCTGTCAGGTTGTGCAGGAGCTGGAGCTACTGGTGGACATGTGAGAAGTACTTTATTATAACTGAGTGGCAATGACAGAAGAATCAGTGTTGCTAATGCATGCTTATTATTTTAACTCTCCAAGTGCCTTCCAGCGCATGGGCTGTTTCTGGTGCTGTCACGCTGCCCATTAGAGCAGCAGCCCTTTAATGGTCTGAGCAGAAATCCTTCTGCCTGCTTGGTGCCAGGGGAGAGCCTGTTCAGTGCTGCTGTCTTATCACTCTCTGATGTGGTGGGACAATACTTCCTCCCAGTCAGGGATGTTTAAGATTTGCATAAAGGTCAGGAAGTTCTTGAAAATGAAGTGCAGGAAACCTTAATTTTTGCTTTTGAGACCAGAGATCAGATTTCAGGTTTCTCTTCTGAAACGAATGTGCCTGAAGCACAAGGTCTTGCTTTCATGATATTGCTTTCATGATATTGCTTTCATGTTAGTAAATGATGGTATTTTCAGAAGAACACAAAATACTGAGGATGCTGGAGTGGGAAGCCCTAGTTCATGTAAGATTTAATCCCAGTTAAGTGCCTCTTCCTGCTAGCTGCTCCCAGCCCTGTCCCCTGGCTGGGGCACAAACTGCATGAGTGAAATAGCTGTGCACCACATCTTTTCTGCAAACACCTCCTGTAACCCACTGGTAGCTGCTGAAATAGCTGAAGTAAAAGCTGCATCACTGCTGTGCTCAGGTAACCCTTGTTCCTTCCAGTGACCCCCATATTGCTATTATTGCAGAATTGAGCCTATATTTCTGTTTTTCCTTTCATCTGCACTGTTTTCATCTTCTATTGATGAAATGGGCTATAGCTGAAACTGTATTTCTGTCTGGAATGCTGTTTAATTAGAATAAATGATCCAGTGTGTACGTAAGGTTATTTTTCTTTAATAAATCTTTTCTCCATGTGTATATTCAATGACAAAACTAATTAGGAATGACAAACATGTAATTCAATAGGTTAGAGGGAAAGATTTGTAATGCCTCTTGTACTGCTTTTCATAGCCGAATTGTGGACACTGTGGGTTCTTTGTTTGCTCTGTCACCTTGAAGTTCAGCTTACCAAATTTAGCTCGGCATTCTTGTGTTTTTGTAATTTGTTCTGTTCTTCCATCTCGGGGTTCTTATTTCAATTACATTTTTATCTCACTAGTTCTTTTTTATTAAGTTACACTCCTTATAAAAGTTAATTTTAATTAACTGCTGTAATAAAGAAGTTATGGAAGCTGTAACCAAGAAATGGTAACATAAATTTTCACTAAAATGCACATTTAAAAGAAGAATGGAAAGTTTATTTCTTTGCTATTTAATTAAAAGTTAAAAATCAGATGTGCAAGCTGAGGGGAAAAAATTAGTGTTGAAATGAAATATTCTGTATTCTCTTCATAGTTTTTTGGTTGGTGTGTTGGGGTTTTTTTTGTTTTTTTTGCAAGTTATATAACTTTCCCCATCAGGTTTTTCATTCTTTTCTGTCTGAAATGATGCATCACACCTGCTTCTGAAGTCCAGGGACAGCTGTTTCTCATTTTTTTTTTCCTTTTAAGAAACAAATGTAGTTGTCATTGGAGTCAGTTGTGAAACTTGTGGGGACTTCCTGGAAGAGGTTTAAGCTTTGGGGAGTCTTAAGCCAGCACCACCATCATTTTCCTGGGCCCTTCTTTATTCCTGCAAGCTGTAACACTCCCTGCCTTGCTGTGCCATACTCTGACCCACACACTCCTGTCTCTTCTGTATGGAGTAAAGAGCTGTTCTTGTTTACTATTTCAAACATCTGCGCTGTTTTCCATCTTCTCACCACTCACAGTGGAAGGTAGTTCAGCTTTTTATATAATACCCTTGATGTTCTTCTCTGTTCCTCCATATCAGATGTAGTTACTGATGAGAATGATGCTGACATTGTTACTGCAGACCCACATTTTCTAGCAGACAGGTAGTGGTGAAGGAGCAGGAGGAGCCCAGTGTTGTAAAAGATACTCTTTCTGCCCTGAAAGCAGCATTAGGCCTGGGGAATTGCTTTGTCCTTGTGCCAGGGCTGATAGTCTTCCCTCTCCTGGAGCATCTTCAAGCCTTTCTTCCCTGTGCCAAGAGCACCTTTGTACATTCCTCTGCAAGTACAGTTCTTACGTGAGACCAAGATACCTTTCATGTTTGTGTCTAAGTTGGACCTACCTTAAAATCTCGTGCAGGTAATAAATCAGTTCAGTTACCCCAGTAAATTTCTCTGGAGAAAAGCCAAGGGAAGGAATCAACATGGTTTATAAACTTTCAAAATACATAGTAAGTACTTTTTTCCCTTAACTTAGTGATTTACTTCTATTCATTGTTAATAAGTTAATGTGGAGAAACATTTGGTTTGGTGCCAAAAATCATCAAGAACATAACCCAGAGCAATTTTTAAGGGCACAGCTTTTAAACAAGCTTCTGGAAGAAGCATTATTTGACAGTACAAAAGTGAAATAACCCAGTTTGTTATTTTAATCTCGTATCTCCACTTCTGGTGTTCTGTCTTGTGGATGATTTGCATTCAGCTGAGGCTTTGGCTGATGGGTTACCATAAATGGCTCAAAACCAGATTGTTCCACTTACATACAGCAATTTTTGTGTGTAATTAGAATAAAGCCAGGCAACTTTCTGAAATACCTCTTTTCACCTGATTAAACTTGGAGTCATTGTTCCTGAAATAAAACAGTTGGCTTTTTAGAAGTCTATGGGATTTTTCCCTCCATGTAAGGTAGGAGTCACTGTTCTTCAAAAAACCATTTCTTGGAAAAGAATACTTTGGTAAAATTTAGATAAACTTTTATATGTGGAAATTTGAAATTAACTGGATTTGTTTTAAAAAGATTAAATCCCAAAGAGTACTTAGAAGAGCAGTGATGGTCTTTGTAAAATGGAAAAAATAAGGTTAGATTTTGCTCTTGCTTACTTTGATGACTAGGGAGAGAATTTGTAGTCAATTGTACAACTTACAGTTTCATTGAAAACTAAATACTATACTTGTAAAATTTATCCTCTGAATGAAGAAAGATTAATAGCAACTTTGGTAATTGACTCAGAAGTTCAGCTGAAGTTCAGGAAGGCTAAGCTCATATATCCTGGGTGTATGCAGAATAAGAAGACAAACAGCATTTTGGAGTAGTTTACCCATGTCAAATGAAAAGAACATGCAGCAAACTAACTCAGCAACACAGTCCCTGATGTGTGGCTCACAGCACAAGCACAGGAAAGATTATTAAAGGCTTTCCTCACTGAGCCTTTCCCAAAGTGTCACTAGGGTATTTCAGCCCCTACCTCACACATGGAGAAAACACTTATTTTTACCATCTTGCAAGACAGTTGTGGCCTTTCCCAGTTTGCCCCAAGATGTGTTGCGTTCCAAAGGCCTCCAGACGGGTTAAGACACTGTGGTCTAAGAGGCTGCAAATCTCTCTCACCTCATTATTACTGTAGAGGAAGATGTGGATGATGGAGAGCAGACATAGCTATCCTTTGAGGATGTTGTTTGAGAAATCTCCTTTTTTGGGCTGGGATAGGGTCTTCTCCCGACCCAGCAGCGCGAGTTAGTTAAGACTGAAAACCAGAACAGACTGGGCTTGTAAAAGGATTTCTACTGTCTATTTCTTTTCCTGTCATTCTTGGTGTGGCCTCACAAAGAGCGACAGCTATGGTGCCAACCCTCATTTATGGGTAAACAGGTTTTGTATCACTGTGTAAACTCTGAGATGTGTCTTCACAGCCCGCAGCTCTGCTCTGGGGCTGTGTGAGCTTGCTTGTCGTGACTGCAGGGTAGCAGTCCATGATTGGAGTGCTGAAAAATGGATGTCAGAATAATTCATTTTCAGAAAATGCAAATTAGTCCAAAGTAAATCAAGTTCATGGAACAGAAATCTAGGTAGCAGATAACTGATACAAATTTCCTGTGGGATTCCTGTCTCTGTGGGAGGTTGCTGTACAATATAGAAATAGAAATTTTTTTTTTTTTTTTTGCAAAAGCACATAAAAAAGAAGGTTGAAAACAGTTTAAAGAAAATAAGAAACATCTGTCTTCCTCCTCACCCTTTTTTGTGTAAGTTATTAGCCACTTCCCTACTAAAACAGATTGTCATATTTTACTCCTGTTTTTTTTTTTTTTTGTGTCTGTGTGTTTGATATGGAAAAGCACTGGCCAACTGCAAGCTGTTCCTTCATTTTGGTTTTTGTGTGTGATAGCAGCAGTTGGAGAGAAAAAAATGAAGGCAAGAAGCTTACTCTTTAAAGTTTATAACCAAACTCTAACTGCATCTCCAACTAGGTGACTTATAACAGCTTTCTTCAGATTTCTTCTCCAGCTATATTCTTATTGACCATTCAAACTGCAGTTAAATATTTCCCTTCAGCTGATGGTCATCTTGGAACAAGCAGAGGATGTTGCTGGAACATGTCTGAAGGCAAAAGAGAAGAGCAATGAGGCCATTCTACCCTGGGCAACTCTCCAAAGGAGATATTTCACACTTGGCTTTCATGCCCTGATGTGTGAGACCTTGTGATTTGACTACTTGAAGTGGAACTCAAAGTAAAATTTGAAGTACAATTGGTTTTGCATTGTGCAGCATAGACGGTCTGCGTTAGCTGATATTATTTAGTGTATAGGTAGCACTTTCTCTCAGAGGTTATTAACTGGGCTATCTTCAGCTGTCTCTTTACTTAGGCGAGTGTTGAAACACAAACTTGTGGAGTCAGGATGAGTTGCACACAATCTCACTTGCTGTTTGGTAAACTGAGTCAGGAAGTTATTTATCCAAACACTTGTAGCTGCTCCTCATCAGGCAGCAGGGTAGGTGCCTGGATCCCAAATCTTCTGTTCTGAGCACTTGTCCTTGCTGCACGTTTGTTGTCACCTAAAGGCAGCTTCCCTTCCCTGGGTTATTTGAGCTTTACTATGCTTCGGTGCCCTCTGCTGCTCCCTTCAAATACTGCTGTCTCCTTGCTATCTGAGGGACGTGGATGATTTGTTCTATTTTTTTTTTCCTATAAATTAATTGGCATGGTCGTTCCCCTGGTGAAAAGTTGCTAGTAACAAGGATTAGAGTAAGGGACATAGACTGTACTGAAAACTATTTCCTTTGGACACATTTTTTCACTTCTGAAATTCTGACATAATTCAGACCGAGATCATGGGATTTTCTCTTCTTGTGGCAAAGGCAGAATATAGGTGGATATATACAAGTAGTTTTTATTGTTATTTTTCTTAAGTTTCTGCCTATACCACATATAGGATCTGATATTCAAAAGCAGAGAGCCATTTCAGCTTCCTGAAATCAGGAGCTATACATTTTGATTTGGGAGCTCAAAGTAGGTTCTTATTCCTTTCCTGTGGTTTTGTTGGTTTTGGTTTTTATTTTTTTGATGTGCCCTTCCTTTCCTTTAAATATTTTTTTGTTTTATACCAGTTAGTTAGTTAGATCCATCCTCTGATTACTCCTGTTCCCTAGAAAGGAGCCCTAAGTCTGTAATCCATTGACCCACACATTTTGCTGTGTTGAGGGCCTGTTGCTGTATGGTTCCAGCTGCAGTGATCTTTGTGTTAGAAATTTGGGGGTTAAGATTCCTTCCTGCAGTTTCAGTTTCTCCAGTGGTTCTTTCTAGCTCTCAGGAACACTCATAATAAAATGTTACATTAGACTTGGTTTTCCATATTGTTAAGATATTCAAAAAAGTTGAAAGAAAAAGTACTATTACGTGATGTTTTGTGACCTTATGGATATTCAATTAATCCAGTTTACCTTTGCCTCAAGCCAAGCAGTTGTTCTTTGTGCTTTGTGTGAGAATCGTGTGCCCAATGTCTCATTTGAGTTTGTCCAATTTCAGCTTCCAATGGCTGGTTCCAGTTTTACCCTCCTATAATTCATAGATATAAATAAACTTCCAGTAACTGTGATTTGCTCATTGAAGAGACTTGCAGTAATATAATCCTATGTTCTCTCTATTAATGAAGGTCCACAGGTAGGACATTGTGCCAGCCCTTAGGCTATTTTATTATTACTTTTTTGGCCTACGGGTTTTCAAAAATTTGTAAAAATGAACAACCAAAATTGTGGCGGGCATTTCAGAATCAGTTTTACCACTTGTAAGTGTAGTGGTAATTATTTTCTTATTCTTACTGACTACTGAGTGCTCACCTTAGCAGCTTTTATTTATTAATTAGTAATTGTACCTACTTCCTAATTCCATTTGTTGATGCCTTAATGAGCGTTGCTTGAAATCTGCCACTCATTTATACTATTTTTTCATATGAATTGTTGATTCTGTAAATCTTGATTTTTAAGGTACATCTACCAGATCAAAAGCTCGGCAAAAGTTCAACAGTTTTATTATTACCATTAAGCCTCCCAGCCACTCCCGGTATCAGAGTGTGGCATCAGGTTTATTTGACAGGACAGCTTCTCTGTTGGTGTGCATAGCAGAATTTTCTTGGTTCTCTGCATGTGCTCTTCTGTTTGTGAGAGGCACATGATTTCCCTTATCTGTATGGAACCATTACCTTGGCACAGAAACTGAAAGCAATTTATAATTCTGTTTTAAAGATAGGCTGTCAGCAAATCCTGTCCCAACCACTCTTGAGAGTATCTTATACAAAAAAATAATTGTTCCTAGATTGGTGATTGATGTAGCAGAACTGATAAAAGTTACATTGTTTAAAAGTGTTTATAAATCACCCTGTCCATATGTTCATTTCCTGTAATCTGTCATTATGGTTTCAAATGTAATTGTGAGAGACACAAAGCTGGCTTCGTAGCAGTCTGGAATGAGGTTTGCTTCCATTTGGTCTACGTTGAAAGGTGGCTCAAAGCAAAAATTATAATCCTGGAATACCATGTATGTTACAACAGGATATCTTTGCTCTGTGGTTTTGAATTACTGAAGGGCGTAGTCCGTCTTCAGAGTTTTTCCTCTAGCACTGCTGGGATTTATGCAAAGTAACTGGGCCAGTTAAAGGGATTGCTTGGCAGAGAGGACCATGTTTTTTTAAAATATAATTCTTTTTCTCACTTGGGAGGTTAACATTATGACAAACTGGGTTTACAGTCGGTGTTGAGTGGGGATTTTGGCTCCATCTGACACAGATGGGCTACTAGAGCACTGTGTGGTATGATCTTTGCGCTGTTCCTGGAGATGCTTCCCAGTTTCTCAGCTAGGCCCTGAAGTTCAATGAGAGAGCATTTATTGCAGCAAGAGTGAAATTTAAAACACTCTCTTCATGTTACATCCTTTGCATTGCAAGGGATGGAAAAATGGTTTTGGAGAAGCCGTCTAACTTTTACTATCTTTTAGTTCTTTGTCAAACTCAGCCAGGAGCATGATGGAGGCAGTGGTTTACTCTGTTACAAAGAGCCTCTGCTAAAACAGGAGAATAAGTAGAGCATAAGCATTTTCTGAACTCTGTTTGTACCTTGGGTACCCAACCTTGACTGGCAGGGAGGTTTCCAGCCTTCAAACTGTGCAGGTTTCCTTCCAGTTAAAGATTATTCCTTTAAAGAGGCAAAATAATGCATACAATATTGACCTCTAAAACTGCCACACATTCTTCCAGAAGTATTATTAACTGTCTACACATCCTATCCAATTTTCCTTAGTCACAAGTCTTGTTAAAGAATCTTTCCTTTGCCCAACTCCATCAAACTATATGAGCCTCCTATTCTGCATAGTGGATAAGGACAACATTTGAATTAAGTATGGTAAAAACAGGAAAGTAATTTTTTTTCTTTCTGCCTTTTTTTTTTTGTTTAGTACTTCTCTGTTGTCTGAGTAAATTTTCTGCTCTCTCACTTTGTTTAAAGGGTTTGTACTGAAACACTGAGACCTTTTACTGACATCTGTGTCAGTTAAGTAAAACATTTCTTTATTGCAAACTTGTTTGTTAGGAGCAGATTTAAGTGAGTTCATAACAGTAAATGCAAAAATGTGGCATTTAAGAGACACAAGCAAATTATCTGTACTGGGAGATTTGACTTTAGTCAAGAACGATGGAATGCCTTTGGTTTTGAATTAGGATTTGGGGATATAATAAAAATTGTTAGCTGTGCAATTGAAAAGTATCTCTTAAGTCCAACTCAGGATGTGCTTCTTTCTCTCTATCTGAAAATTTGGAAAGAAATAGAATTCTTCGTGTTGCTCAGTAAAGCGGGAAAAGTAAATTCTATTGCAGGTGTTGAAAGAGGTCAGAGTACATGGTTAGCCCATCTTTCTTCTCAAACAGAAAATCAATGCTTTATTCCTGTTTTCCAACAGAGAATTTATTAGCTACTTCAGGTGTTAAGTTCATGCATTGCATCAAAATGTGGTCAGTGTGATGGAACATTTCAGTGCTCTTTAATTTTTCAATCCCTTTATTAGCATTTTATAATTTTAGAAGAGATTTCCTTTAAAAACATAATCAGTTTTACTATTATCTGAGGAACTTTCTATTACTTAGAAAAATGGTTGGTTGTATCTAAACAATCACATGCCAGCAAAATTGGAATTTTATATTTTCCCTCAATGCATCTCTGACTTGGATTTGTATTCACTTTGTATGTGTTCAGACACACTTGAGATCTGCTTTTAATTACTGGATAGGATTTACAAATCAGAAATGCAAACACAAGCACACAGCTTCTTAATCATATGTAAGTCACCTTTCAAAAACTGTCAAGGAATCATATTTTTAGAAGCCTGTTATTTGTATAGACACAAGTAATGCAATAGCTCAGTCTTTGAGATTATGAACACGCTTATGATGAGAATATTCTTGGCATAAGTCAGGAGTATTATATAATAAGGAAACAATGTCTTTTTATACTTTTCTTCCAAAACATTCCCTAGTGAGAACTAGGCGAAAAAACCCCCATAGGATTGCCTATGAATAGATCCCCATGCAACATGATAACTTCAGCCAAATTACACAAAGTGGATTTAAAATCCTTCTCATGTTTTCATAGTTATGTTTTTAAAACCCTCTATTGGCATCTTATGTGAATTCTGATTGTATAACTGTAAGACCCAGACCAACAATGGTATTAAACTGTCCCTCTGGCAGTATGATGCCCATAAGGCCCAGTTGTCAAAAGCAGTAAACTATTTGATGAGGGAAGATAAAAGCAGAGGGACTAATCCAGATCTACCTGGTGCCTCAGAATTTACAGAAAATCACTGCTGAGGCTGAGGAAAAAAGTCTTTGGCTCGGTAGTGCTGTAGGTTTATGATTGTGTACACCACAAATGCAAAGCCTTACTTAAGGTGAGATCCTCTGTAATGCAGCCTTCAGAGAGGTCAGTGACCTGCTGTGTCAGAAAGGAAGGGTAGGGATTGACCCCTACAAGAGTTCAGATTTAGAAAACAGATGAGTGATAGGTGATTACCCTTCTTCACTCCTTTTGCTTCCCCTGGGACTTTTGTAGCTCTCCAGTATCACACAGAAATCAGCCAAATACCCTCCACATGGCCACGTGCAAAGGCTGAGAACTGAAGTGAGGCAAAGTGAAGATGAATGTGGGTATTGCAGCTGCTGTCTGTGTTAATGATGTTTCCTAGCGTTTCATGAGGGGTTTCTAAGGAAAGCTATTAATCCATGGTGGCCAAGAGAATGAGAAAATGTATCTGTACGATAGGTGGTATTTATAGCGCAAATGAGGATTTAGGAGTCAAGTTAATGATCCAAATTAAGCAGGAGTTGATCATAAGGCTTAAAAGCCCCAAAAGACAAGTAGTTTTTGGGTGTGCAATATGTCTGTTTCCAGACAGATCATCTGGGAATAGGTATATATATATAGTCAGCCTCCAGAAGGCAGTGGAGCAGTCTTGATTCATCCAAGCTGCTTTTTTATTAAATAAGAAACAAAAAGTTGATTTGTGATAAAAGAGTTGAGCAGAACAGTAGTTAGATGATTTGAAGGCTGCTGCCTGAAGTGGGAGATATATTGTGATATAACGTGTTTTGGAAGAGACCTCCCTCTGGCAGACCCAAACCAGGAGATGCATCTTGGAAAGAATAGATAGCTGAGATATAAACTTTCTCTGCAAGCCAAATATGAGACATTGCAAGGCCAATGGATTAAAACAGTAGTAGGCCTTTTGTTACCTTTGTGTTCTGAATCCTGATTGCTCCAGAGTAGCTCCTCATCCACAGTGTCTGGTACAGATCAAAGGGAGAATGCCTCTGCAAGACTGGTTTATACCTTGGCTCCAAGGCAGGATTAAATCCAAGTGAACTTTTTCTGGTGGATATTTGTCTAGCTTGTTTTTAAATCTATTTGTTGACCAGGACTGCAAAGCTTCCCAACTCCCTATTGTTGTAGTTGCTTCCCTTATTGTTTGTAGTTCTTATCTAGCTGCTGCTGTGGCTTTGGACACACAAAGGGGAAAGGAGAATGATGTCACAAGCCAAATTTATACTTTTACCATTAGCTATTTGTCATTTCTACAAAGGCTGAGAAGCTTTTTCTCTATTATTCAACCCATGAGTTGCTACTCAGATAGTTTTTAATTGAGTTGAATGATGTACATGGAAAAACCATGGAAGTTATAGGTGTAGTGCATCAGTGAGGAAAATATTTGGGTGCTGGTCTCCCTTTGTGCTCAGTGAGATAAATATGAAAAGCTTGTTATGCTGTGGTCTTTGAGTTGACTGATAAATGGTGAGCAAGATTTTTTCTTAAGGGAAAAAGTCTCTTTTGAGGATCTATTTTAAGAAGAGAAATAAGTAATGCTATAAAATGTGGAACATTCAAAAGTGTTTGAAATTTGTCAGTGGATAAACTCATATAAAATCTGTTAACTGTGTGTTGTGGACTGCACAGCTCATTGATCTCCTAGCTCTCTGGAAAGCTTCACTTAATTAATTTAGCTTTATATATTTCAGTGGAAAAAAAAAATGTGTGCAACCAAGCAGGAAGTTGTTTCAGGCTTTAAAAATAAATTTGTATATGGAATATGGGACAAGACATAAATGATACCTCTCTCTTTCATGCCAAAAAGGAACTTTGCTATGCTAAAGATGTTGAAAAAACACCATTCAAAATCTCTGTGTGTGTGTGTAAAAATGTATTCTTAAGTGGAATTTTTTGAGGCTATTTGAAGAAGCATAATTCTAGACAAATACTTTACAGCCAGGGAAGACTGGTAAAAGAAAAGAAATTGAGAAAAGTATGTAGGAGATTTTTCCCTCTTCTTTGATCTTTATCTGCCCATATGTGTAAGAAATGACATCCACATCTGTAGTTTGGCTGTGTCTGACACAGAATTCAGGGGTTCTTGTAGGTCCTATACAAAACCCAACAGAGCGAGATACTTTCCATCAGTTTCAATGGCTTTTATATTGAGCTTTGTTCACTATGTGCCTGACAGTGATATTTTGGTTATCTTTCATTTACCAGAGTAATAGCAGAATTAAAAACTAAAAGGGACTTCGTTGGTTAATTTATTTGCATCTATTTTCCTTAAATTCAAATGCTAATATCTCCTTTAATAATGAAATTCAGAACCCACAGAACCCCACCAACACTCCTCCCTTCTCCAAACTCTTCAAATATAAGCAACCAGGGAATTTTATAAATAGATATTCTTACCTTTACTTCAAAAAATTCATGCGGAAGTCCTATCTTGGAATAAGCTATTCATTAGTTGGCTTGGCAGAAGGAACATAATCCAAATGAATGAGCTGCCAGGAGTATTTTTAGTGGTTTTATGTTGCCCATTCAAATCTTGGAAAATTTCTTCAGAAAATTGGACAAACTGACCACTCATTTTTATAGGTTTTCACAAGATCTAAAAGTGAAAAACAACTATTGTATTTAGCATCTGTTAATGGAGGTTTCAGGCTACGGAACTTGAGAAGGTACTGCTGGGAAGTTAATACAATAACCATAAAATATTGGACTGATAATAGGAAACGCTGGCACTGAACAGATATGGAAAGAGTCATGCTAATGTTCCATATCCAGGCCTGCTGCCCTGTGCCGAGTGCTCAAGATACTGTGGTGAAACATACACAGTAGTAGAGATCTGGAACGAAATCAGAGTCAAACTCAAGATAGATGAAATTGTCTTTTTCTCCCATGAATGCTATTCGTTGGATAATTCTGTCTTTGGAGAATTAAAAGCCAGGAACTTGGACACAGAAGAGAAAGCAAGTTGTGCTAACATTTTTCCGAATGGGGAAATATATGTCTTTAGCCCACATGTGTAATTAAGCCCTCATCTTCCTTTATTTGAAGTCAGTGGCTTTTTCTTTTTCTCTTGCTTCTTTGGGAATTGGATCTAGACCTGTGCTGCCATTGTAGCTGTTCCCTAGACAGGTTTTTTTCTCCCCAAGCTGGAAGCTAGCAAATCAATAAAAGGAGAACTATTCACCAGATAACAAATGAGTTTCAGTGGATTATATTTTATTTGACTCAAAGTGGAAAGGAATGACAAGAAAATATTACATTTTTTTAATACCACATAAAATACATTTCTGGGAAGCTGTTCTCTGCACATGGACCTTTTTTTTCCTCAGTCTTTTTTTGACCTGTACATAAGTTATATCCAAAATCTGCCCTCAGAACTTCTGCATATTAAGATCCTCTGCAAGATGAGATATGGGCAGGAGTTTTTGGGGGGGTTTGATTAATTGGTTTTTTGGATTTTTTTAAAAATTATCTTAAAAGACCCCTCCTTGACAAATTTAAGTGTTTTGCTGCCTGTGAGGGCAGCTTGAAATGTCAGAATTGGTACATGCTTTTGACTGAATAATCAGAGATCAAACAAGAATTACACCTCTGACAGAGCAGAAGCAGCTCAAGGACCCGTTTTTGCAGTGCAGGTGCCTACCAAGGAAGGTTGCCAACCTTCCCTGTGTAAAGCAGCCTCTTCCAAACAATGAATGAAACTGTTCTTCAAGGGTAGGAAATCAGCTGGAGTCAGTGGAGCTGAGCAAACTTAAATATTTAATATGTCTCTAAGTTAAGATGAATAATAAAAAGAAACACTAAAATTATATATTGATTTTGGATCAGTTATGCCATTGCTTAATATCACCCAATGATCAGCTCATGGGGCTCATCAGTTGAAGGGGCAAGAGCTGTTTTCTCTGAGAAGAAAACTCATCTGCTAAATTTGATTTATGCCACAGTAAAGAGGCACCATGATCAGGCTGACAAGTTTTAGAGTTTGGGCAGAATTTCAGTCAGACTGCTTTTCAGTTGTAGGCTTAGTAAATCTTCTCCTTCAATATATTAATTTAAAATGGCTCTTCAAAGAAGTGATATCTACCTTAAAAATCAGGGGTAACAAACACATTACCGTAAAAGAATTCCTTTGAAATTCAAAATCTATAAACTTCTCTCCTTTAATAGAAATAGAAATTAGCATTCATATAATTGTTGTCATTTAGCAATATGGATTTACTGTTTTTCCTTTTGACATTTGTTCTGTTGCCAGGCTGTATCTGCTTATGGTCTGTGGTCTGCTTTGCATTAGGTTTATAGGAATATTACCATTAAAAGTGCTACATGTAGTATTAAATAGCAGGGTGAGGCAGGAGACATGAGTAGAATCACTTGTTCACAAATGAGGAGTTTGGATGCCTCATCTCAGTGATAGGGTATAAATACCTATAATCAAATCATTGGTCTGGCACTATGGATAATCTTGGTATGAAATTGAGGCAGGCAGGGGTGCAATATTCCAACATCTAGGGTTATGAATATTGCAGATTATGGATAGACAAAATGCTCAAGAAAAGCTTTCCTATACTGGCTGCTCTTGCTGCAGTTTATTCTTCCGTCAGTATTTCCCCTATAAACTCCTTTTATTCATAGGCTTGGCAGTTAGCCATAAAATTTTGCTTCTAGCAGGAACTTGGCAGACAGTTTCTCAAGTCAGGAAAATTATTTTAAACAAATTTTTAAAATATATGTATTGGGGCTCTTTTAAAAGTTAGAGGTGCAGTAATTTTTGTCCAAGAAAAAGAATTGGTTTCAGTGTCTTTTTTTTCATTGTGAGTTCTCAAAACATTTTCCTAAACAATTAAAAAAGTTGTAACCAATTAGTGAAAACATGACGCTTTCGAAAGCATGTGTATGAAGGTACTACATGTCAGTGTCAGTGACTTGTGTATTTTTAAGTGATGGTTTTTAGGGTATTACTTTAAATCAAATATCTCATGTGTCATTGTGATGGAATAAAGCTTGTTTATGATGTTGTAAACTGTGATGGAAATAGTATGAACCATAAGTAATTTTAAATGCTCTTTACTTACTTTTCCATAACCTGACTGTAAGTTTTGTACACAAGAGTCTTGGAAAATCATTCGTTCAACAAGTTCAGCATGATACAACAATTAGAAGGGTTGTATGAGCAAGTGATGCCATTATGTCAGTCTGTTGTATGGCAGCAGCATACTGGGGTTGTGTGAGCATTCCTTGGAGCAGAACAGCCTTTCCCATACTTCAGATTTTTGCTGTGGTAATTTGGGCAAATGCCACCTGGAGCAACACAAATCAGCAGAAGAGAAGTTTGATGATTGTGATTATTACAGCTCACCTGTAAGCTGAGAAGCAAGTCCCCTCCATCACTTCTCTCCTACAGTAAACTGTAACTTTGCTGCCTTGTTGATTTTGTCTTGATCTTTAGTAGTTTATAGCATTCATGTCATAACTGTCCTTACCCTGGAAGGGCTTCTTCAACTGCTGTCAAGTGGGTCTCCATCAAATGAAGACATCCAGGAGGATGTGAGGAGTCCTAAACCAGCACAGGTATTTTATCAAGAGGAGATGAGTCTATGATAGGTACCCTCAGGAGAAATGCACAGGATTTCTTTTTGTTTGTACTGGTCTTTTACATGGAAAACATTATTTAAAAGCATTGAAAAATACATCATTGAAGTAGGATTGCAATTTCATATGGCATCAGAATATGGATAAAAAACCCTGAAAAATAAGCCTCAACAGGAAAGATTTTGCATATTTGACAGTGGCATCTAAGTGTCCCTGTGTCATCTTGGAAAGCTGGTGGTCCTCTGCTTTCACAGACATAATGCCCATTCATTAATTCGTCAGTCTTGTTTTTCCACTGCATGTGCTGAATTGAGACCAGTTTTTAAAATTGCATGGTAAAGCATTTAAAATAACCTTCATTTGGATGCTTGCAAACACATTTAATAAGTTAATTCAAAAAAATAATGCCAGATAGACTTCCCAGAAATTGGAATCTCTTTTTCTATTATGCACCTGAGGCATTCTGCACATTGGACTCTGGCTGACCTGTCACACTGTTTGTGCTGGATGGGGAACATGTGGTGTGCTGTGTGAAGGTGGAAAAATCCAGTGTATCCAGGTGCAAATTTTGAATATGCATTCAGTAAAGCTTTAATGCATTAGTACTATTTTATGGACTCCAGGAAATATATGAACTGGTGTTAATGCAAATTTATAAGTAGGCCCGGAGATAATTAACATATCAAAATATCTTGAATATTGTCTTCCCCTTCATGCTTTGTACTGTAGATACCTATATTTGAAAAGGCAATGTTTAGAGTTGCAAAATTAGAAGTGGAAAAGCTGTATAAGGTGTATGAAAATCTGCCTTTGGCCACTGAGATATAATTCTCAGCTGTGCTACTCTCACAATGCACTTCATCCTTCTTCCTGAGGTCAGATTCTCCCCTGAAAAATGGACATTATGCATAACCTTAAAAATCTGCAAAGATCAACTTTTGTATTTGTACTGTGAAAATGCTCTCATTATGTCTGTGCCTTTTTCTTTGAACAATTACATGCAAGGGCTGTGTATTTAAATACCATATTGTGGAGAATATTTTGTAGTTGATTATAATTTATAAATTATTTTATTGCATACTAGGATATAACGTTTATGTTTTTCATTGGGAATGTTAATATGATCAATGATATTTTAAAAAATAATATAATGTTTCTAATAAACTTTCATAAGCATCCCATTCCTTCTTTTTTGCTCATTTTTGACATTCTGCCTTTATCTCTCTTCCAAGCCCTGGTGAGTGTTTCCCTCAGGCTGGCTACTGAGAAAGTGGGCTGAGTGTGCTACAGTTCATATTGGTTTCTTCCTTGTGTTGCCTTTCAGAGCCTCTGTGTGTTTTCCAGCATCTGTGACTTTTGAGCTGTTTGCCAGCTACACATGCAAATCTTCAAGTTCTAATTCTTCAGACCACTTGGAAATGGAGGAAATTGGAGGGATGCTTAAAATTTCTTAGTGTAGTTTCCACTTCAGATGGGGCAGTTTCAGAGGAATGGATATGTATTGAGAGTTCAGATTTATATATTTCTAACTACATAGTCACATGTAATTTTGTATCTTTGAAGACAACTAAATACTGGAAAGTGAGGGACAAGTTTTTAATATTTTTGCTCCTGGTCAGCTGTCCTGGATGGTTGGACCTAAAAGCTGATTAGAGACTTAGACTGCCTCCCTGACTGCCACCAATTTGGTGAATAGCCTCAATCCATGTTCTCAGGACTTTATCTTCTCTGTGTTCTGATGCTGGAGAATGTGGGACAATATTTACCACTACAGAGAAGCAGGTACAGGGCTTATAGGGCTCTGGTTGGGCAAGCTTGAGTGTAAACCTGGGAAACTAAATCCAGATTTTCAGGTGCTTTGCTAGTGATGTAATGCACCAGTATTTGAATGCTCTGCTTATCAGGGTTTTAAGAAGGGTTTCTCTCTTTGCTAGATATTTGTCTGTCAAAACAGTAATTTTTGAAATATCACTGAAGATAATTAAACAGTTTGCTGTTGTTCAGAGAGGCCAGAAGCGAGTACTCCTCTTGTCAATGGAATAAAAAGTTACCCTGGGACTCTTGTGTAGGTCATCAAATCTGTCAACAGCAAGTAAAAGAGAACTTGGATGGAGTTTCTGAAAACACATCTGAACAATGTAATTAACTCAGAAATTGAAAAATAGCAACTGAATTATGCTTTAAGTAGTTCAATGCTGATTCCTTTTAGCAGGAAAGAGTAGGTGTTGTCCTGCAATTAGATGCAGAAATAGCTGTGCTGTGTCAGGTATACTAATGAGGTTGCATTCTGCTTGGAATAGTTAGGGAGGGAACCATGATTTCTTCTTCATGCCCACAAATTCCATGTTCCCTCTGTTATGCTCACAAAGAAGGAAGGAGGTGATACAGACTCTTTTCAGTGCCAAAAGCCTCAACTAGCTCATAGGTGCCAAACAGCCAAGCAACATTTCATCCCTTCCTGGATGCCAAAAGCCTCAAGTATCCCTGCACCACCTGCCAAAACCTCCAGCTCTGTCCTAACAACTCCTGCAGCGGAGGCCTGTGCTGTCAATGTGAAGTTTTGCAACACTCTGACAACGGAAAAATCTGGATGCAGTATAACACTGAAAAACATGCTGAGATTCGCCTTGCGTTTAGTATGAAAATGAATTATGCTGTAAATATTTCCTGTGTGTGACACTTGTGCATGCTTTATTTTCCAAAATTTGAATTTATTCAAAACTTATGTAGAATGAAAATACATTGCAGAATTCAACACTGAGAGGTCTAAGTATGTCTGAGCCCCCAGATGTATTTTTCCATGTAGCTCAGTAAGTCCATCATTTGCCTTTTGGCTGATTCCTTGCTGGTGATTCACCTTGTTACTGAGCTTTACCAGCCTGGGTTTCTGAAGCGTTCTTGTTATTATGGGGTACAGCTTTAATTTTGCAGTGAGTTTGCAGTGCTGAGGCTAAGTGTAAGGAAAAGGTAACTGAAACAATGTTAACAATTTAAAAACTTGTTAGTTCTAGCCATCTGCTTAAAATAGCTGCATTTACTAGCAGGTATTTTTATCAGTCTAAAATAATGATGCGTTGTTTTTAATCCAGGATTTTAAAATTCCAGATATGTTCTTTTTAGCATCTAGAATAATGCTTTGTTTACTTTGGTACATAGGAGTGAAAGATTTATTAAACTCAATGATGTATACAGTGCACAATTAGGTAATATATAATGCAATCAGGAATAGTAGAGTTACATCAGGAAATGTCTTGAAATCTGCTTTAAGAAAACAAGTGGAAGTTTTAAAGCTAAAACCAGGTAATGCAAGATCTTTTTATTAATAATTCTTACTTGTCTGGAAATATGTTTTGACTGTTCTTCTGTTTAGTTGCTGCCACAAGTGAAATAGTTTTTCCTAGATCTCTAATCTGCATTCTACACCTCACTTAGAGTAGAAAATAGAGGTGTAAATCATTTTTGTATGTGACCTTAGCAGTGAAAGAGATTTCTAGGGTAGCTTGTAGCAAACTCTAGACATAACAGGGAGAGTTAAAAGTGAAGGATACAGTTCTGAGGCTGAATAGCACATCCAGTGATTATCTGCAGGTAAATACTTGTTCTTTCCTACTCATGCATACAGTCATCAGTGCAATTTGATACCTCTTCCAGCCAGTCTAGTGTCTGGAAAGAAGAATCTGGGCAATGCATCACAGAGCTACTCAGGCACGATATATTTCCTTCAGTGCCACAATTCCATGTGCTACCTCTGTTTGGGCAGTTGTAGGTATGAGGAGAAACAAGAATAGTGAAGTGCTGCACAGGAAGATTAGTGACGAGCAAAATAACCTTGTGCTTTGGAAGACTCTGAAAGTCAGGATAGTGTTAATAGTATTTATGGGTTGTGAGAGTGGGAAGAAGCAATGAAAAGGAAATGCTTCATCTCTGTTCAAAACACCATCGTGGATGAAATTCACTCCTGGGAGAAAGGCCAGCACTGACTTTTGGGTATTGCTTAATTTAGGTCTTCAGTGGTACTGAAGTTGTGTTTATACCCTTTAACAGCTGCTTTCCCTTGGATGAGTTTAATTTGAAGAATCTAAATTCTGTATGGAGAAATTTAATTATAAGAAATACATTATTAAATAGCAGTATGTTTACTGTAACTGTACCAGTGTAACTCCTTCTGGTGATTTTCTTTTGGAATTTGGCAAGTCTTAGTGAATTAATGCACTTTAGTAAGCCATGAGAAAAACAAAAGCACAGCCACCCAGAGAGCTGAGTATTGGTAAGTTTTTCTCCATCTCCAAGTCCTTTCTTGTAATGACAAAGACTTATTTGTGAGCCTCATCACTTTAACCTTTTTGACTAGAGCATTTTCATATATCCATCCAGTGCTAGGCACAAGCTGCATTATGTTGGTAAATCTGCTGCTCAGAGGTTGCTCTGAATCTCTTCTTGAACCTAACAGAGATGAGCACCCTTCCCTGGGGTGTGCTCAGGGTCTGTTGCAGGGCAGGATTTGTGTATATGAGTGCATGGCAGAGGGACTGTCACAGGGCAGGATTTGTGTTGCTATGTGCATGGCAGAGGGACTGCCCCCTTGGGACTCTGGCAGATGAATCTGTGTGCCAGGTCTCTGCATTTCTTTCACTGCACATACTGCTGCCATAACTCTTGTGTGAAATACTATGGACTTGTCTTGTGTTTGTTTGTGTTTAAAGAAAAATTGTATGCGAAAAACTCTGCAAAACAAACATTTAAGGTATCAGAGCATTTCTGTTGAGAAGCTGAATCTTTGTTATGCTGAATGCTAAACATTTACATATCCAAGCCTTATGTAATAGATGTCTGAATAATAATGAAACTGCATAAACTGACCTTCGTTCTCTGGCACCACTTCTACTTTGAAGTCTGCATGACCAAATTCAAGACAATTATGTCATCCTTCATAACAGCCAAACAAAAGTTTGGCCAGATAGTCTTTTTTTTCCTCCATCTGACAGCACTGTGTTTGATTTTTGTAATGTGTGTCAGTGTAGCTGTTATTTGCTGGGTGTTGCAAGTGACAGTAAAAATCCCCTTGTTTTGGAGTAATGATCAGCCCTGTTATCATCTGGATTTCATTTGTTTTACCTCAGTGCCCACTTCTGCTATACTCAGTTACTTTGAGCATACCTTGCAAGGTGAGTGTGGCCTGAGAACACATGCACACCATTAATTTGCAGAACATGGTGGTACAGTGTGTGCCCATATGCGACAGAGGCAAAAACAGAGCCCTGGACAGAGGAAGGGAAACTTTGCTCTCTGTTGAAATCTACCAGTGCCACAGTTCAGCAAAATTCTTTGTGGACAAGACTGTCTCTGTCAGTTAAAGGCTGTCAGCAGAGAACTCAGTTTGCATGTTACTGAGCCTCAGAGCTCGAGGAAACCTTGGCAGATTGTCATCTGTGTCTATGTCACCATGTGCTTCAAAACTGAAGAGTTTATTTTCCCTTACCCCCGATTCAAGTTATCCTTGCCCAGGCCCAAGTTTAGTGTTGTGACTATTTTTGCTTTCAAAATGAATTACAGATTGGGGTGAAATATTTTGAGTCTACCTTTATCATATAAACTGGATTTCTGCAGAAACTTTGTATGGGTTCTTAGCTATTGCTAAGACAGTGTTTACATCCAACCCTGTGTTCTCATGTGGAGCAACTCCTTCCACTGATGTCTTTTCTCATCCAGCTCTACACAAAAGGTAGCAAACCATCTAAGTTATATTTATAGCTGGTTTAAGTTATTTTATCTGGATTCTCTACAGCTCTTGTGGTTGCATCGTGTCCCATCCTGGGTGCACATGTGCATGTCCATGCACACATTCACATTTGTACTGGTACAGAAATACTTCTGCAATGAATATGCAAAATGTATGTGTTGCACTTCATCTGCTGCAAAATTAAGCCTCTAAAGGAAAAACTATTCTAAAATGGTCCCAAGTTTCACTACTGAACCATGTTAGAATTACGACTGAAGACAGTATAAATATGAAAAACTGAATTCAAGCAAGCTGAGAGTGCAGTCCTGACGTAAAATAATATCCTTTTGTGTCCAATTGCAATTAGGTCTCAGTTTAATTCCTAAGTGAGTTTCCATGGCTTTGTTGGCATAAATCATGATGTTGATGATCTTTTCTTTATTTTATTTCAATTTGGTACCATGGTGAAGACAAATGTAATGTGTAGAGTTTATGAAACCAGACAGCTAGTAAATCAATATTATTTTGCTAGTAAACTACTAAGTCAGTGCAAGCTTCTTTTAACTCTTTCCCATGGGACAAATAGTTTGAACTAGCTGGAGCTTAAATCAACACTGTGGGCACTGAATTAGTCAATGATTCTAAAGAAGGCTTTGTTGGCATAAAGTTCTGCTTTGATCGTCATAGTATTTACAGCTTTTTAATTAGATACAGTTCAGAACAATGGCTTTTATCAAAGCAGTTTGGGAAGTGAACAACTGGACTTTGTTTAGGGCTTTAGATGACATTCTGTCTGTTAATATCATGTGGCTGGTTTTAATACAATGATGAAGTTAGGATTATTTTAGGCGTTGTCACTGCTTTGTCAAAAGAAACTAGCTATTCTAAAAAGGAGTGGCATGTGTTTCTTTTTTAATATCACAAGTTTTGTCATTTCTCAACATGTTAAAACCTAATCATTTGCTTTGGGCTTGCAGAGGACAAACTAATTTGGCACCCATAAATTTGACAGTGTGACTCTTTTGTTCATCTTGATTTATTTTCATGTGCCGAGTTACTTGTTGGGAAGTGCTGAGCTTTTTTTGTCAAGACTGAAGGCAGTTGGTTCCATTTTCAGTGTCAGACATTTCAGAGTTGGCTTCTGGTATAAAGTAAACCCAACACCAGTGTGAAAATTCCTTGGGGATCTTGGCAGAGCTGGGCTCTATCATTTTTGGAATGGTAGATTGGCCTAAGAATGCTTTTACAGTATTACGGTAAGCGATTGTAAAATTTGTAAATTTATATGAGCAAGAAAATTAAGAAGCCAATGATGTTTTTAGACCAACTTCTGCAATTCAGTGTTCAAACAGAGATGCTTATCCTCTAATAAACAGTTTACATTTTTTTTTGACAAGTTGACCACTGAAGTCAATGGGAATAAAAAACTGGCTGTAAATTGTTGTTTTATTAAAGCTTGGATTAAATTTTCATGTTCTCTCATTTGTGATTCTTTTGGGGCAGAGCAAATAACAGTCAATATTCTCTGCCACCTGAGAAAAATAACTCACTGCCTCACCTTCATCCACAAGCATGGTTTACATAATGATGCCAAAAGCCATTACTTTATATTAATGGTATTTTTATGTGCAGACTATCACCATGGTGGTTTGAGAAATTGGTGTTTTAATCTTAAACTGGGTGTAATTTAGGATTTAAAAATCTTAATTTAATTGTAACAAGCCTATCCTGAGTTTGAACATGATGCCTTCTCCTTGTGCTTGAGACTGTTGAGTTCCTCCACAGTGTGTTGGACAAAGAGGAGCTGGGAATGACAGTGTGTTTGGGCAGCACAACATATGCATTGGATCTTCACAGACTCTTTTTTCCCTATATAATTATTATGTATTAAAATAGTACATTCGAAATATGGTAAATAAGCTGCAAAGTAATGTAATTGATACTATTAATGCCAAGCAGTAAAACATATATAAGCAATTCTTTTTTCTTCTTTCTTTCTTCCCTTTTTTTGCTCTAGAACTCCAGAACTACCCGCTCAGACGAAGATAAGGATGATTCCTGGGATGCCTGGGGGGCTTGGAGTGATTGCTCACGGACCTGTGGAGGGGGAGCCTCCTACTCTCTGAGGAGATGCTTAAATGGCAGGTAAGCCACATGCTGGTGTGGGGGGGCTGTTCTGCAGCTCTGACACATTTCCAATCCTTTTCTGGTTGCTTCTGTTTCTGAGACCAAGTTCTGTGTACAGATAGATCAAGAGTTATAAAATACTGCTTTTAATATATTTTTGTAATAGGTAAATAACTTGACCTTTAATTCTGAACTTTAACTTGTGAAATACGATTGTGGAATGGCAGGAATGATTTATTTAGTATGGTTAAGTAGAGAGGGGAGCTCTCAAATGTAACTTGAATGCTGAGTTACCTGAGTATCCTGCACTTGGACATGATTTGACATAATGCTCAAGTGGCTGCTGCTTGTATGGATGGATCAAATGCTGCTTGCTGTTAGGGAAGGACAGGACAAGAGGCCACAGGCACTACCAAGGAAGACTTGGGTTGGATGTTAGGAGGAATTTCTTCAAAGAAAGGGCAATTAGGGACTGGAATGGGCTCTCAAGGGAGGTGGTGCAGTCACCATCCCTGGAAGTGTTTAAGGAAGGACTGAACGTGGCACTCAGTGCCATGGTCTAAGTTGACACAGTGACACAGGTTGGACTCTATGATCATGGAGGTCTTTTCCAACCAAATTGAGTCTCTGATTCTTCCCTGCCGGCTGTTTCTATGCAGTGCCTGGAGCCATATGTTTTCGTGGGTGAGTGTTAGTGTGACTTGAAGAGACGAGCGCATGCAGTGAAAGCCTTTTACCTCAGCAGCAAAAGTGGACTAATGTAGGACTTGTTGGTACAAGCCTTAAAGTAGGAGTGATGCACTAGGCCTTTAGTCAGGCAAGAAGAGATCCCAGCCAGCTTTGAGGCATCTGTGCTGGCACCCGTAAGTGGAGTTTTACTTGAATAAGGCATTTTTAAAATTGATGATTGTGTTTAAATTTTTATTTAGTTGAGATTCTTTTAGCTAAGTGTAGTATCAGTCAGAAAGTCACTTCTTAAAGAAGGGTTGGAGTGTGATGTGCTGGTTTAGGGCAAACTGTATGAAATACAGAGCTAAAGATGATTGATTAAAGTTTTGCCCTTTTTTTTTTAGTGAAAAATGCACAAAGATCTTGGAGAAAAGTAACAGTTCCAGCAAGAAGCCTTGATACTCTACCAGTGTGTTAGGGACTGTGAAACAAGCTCAATAAATTCTAGCAGTATAAATTCCACTGTGGTTTTATTAATATTTTTAATGTGTTCCCCTGTGAAAAACATGTGTTTTCCATACCTTAACAAATGTATAGTTTAAAAGGTTTTTTTATATGTTTGAATTTTGTAGTAATGTCCGGGAAACACACAATTGTGAAACAAAGTTTTCATATTTGCATGTACCATAAACATTTTTAATTTGCATGTTGTGATGCAGTAAGTCTTGCAAAAGATTGGAAATTTGAGACTTGTTGAGCTTTAACAGTTGCACCTTCAGCTGAGCTGGTTGCATTCTTGATTCAGGCATCCAATTTTTCCTTTTCAGATGGTATTTTTCTAACTCTCTCACACATTATAAAAAAATAATCATTTATTATCATTCTCCTGCAAGAAGCAGAACATTTAGTCTAAGAAATGTAAATTACCAGCTATACGTTCACACATTCTTTAATGTAAGGCACATCTTTTTGGCATGAAGGGATTATTCCAAAACACTATTCCTGATTTTAGAGAAATCACTAATTATAATTTCTTGTCTAGTCATTTGAAAATTGTTTCAAGTCCTTTAAAGGTTTGATATTGCCATTTTTAACACAGAGGAACATCTTACACTGTGCAAAAGTGCTGCTTCGTTATTGAGAAGTTTGGCAGAGTGTATCTTTAAAAAAAGTGTGAAACCCAACCTCCCCAGATTTATGAGACCACAATAAATAACCATGACTCTATTATATGCCTGTTATTTCAGCTACTAACAACAGACTGAGGTTCTGAATTGCCTGGATTTCAGGAATCACATGCATTTGAAACATTTGCATGCAGTCCCTGGGAATTCTGTTTAATTTAAAATTATGAATCAAATATTCTGATCTTCTCCTCTAGGTCGCATCCAGTTTGTTAGAAATAACTTGGTTGCAATCAGAATAGATTGCAATAGAATAGATGCCTTTTTCACAAAATAAATATGTTTTTCATAAGGCTAGCAGTAAATTGGGCTTACAGGAAAAGTCACACGTTCTTGGGGAAGACGGACAGCAGTGTAACGAGTTGAATCCCCAGGTCCCCTTTGTATTTAAACCTTGTATTTTGAGTCCAGATTATGGTAGGGTAGTAGCAATAAAAGTCTAATTTTTGAGAAAATAACTAGCTGTAAAACAGGCAAGGTTGTGTTTTGCTATTATACAGTGTAACCATTTTTACTCTTTTTTTTTAGGAACTGTGAAGGTCGGAATATTCGATACAAAACCTGCAGTAGTAATGTGAGTCTGGCCTTTAATCCTGTTTTACTCATTCAAAAAATGTGTTAAAGTTTAAGAAATTCTGCTTCTTATTTAAAACCTTATGGTGCACAATTTTCTTTCCATCATTATTACAATTTTTAAACATTTCAGTCTGCATGACACCATGAGGTCTCAAATTTAGACTTCCCAAATGGACATTTTCGTTTGAAATTTCAGTGCCAATTGTGATTCAGAATGTTTTATATCACTTATTAGGAGAGTTACACATTTTAGAGGATTAAGAAATCCTTTCTCATCTTAAACTAGCAAATGGTTTTCCTGGGGGTACTGTCTTGTAGATGAAGCATTAAACTGAGCTCTGGGTCATTTGTGATCAGTAGTGATATGGTGGTTTTCTTCAAGTAAGCAAAGAGGTGCCTGAGTCCCTTTCAGATCTTAAATAGGATAATTACTCCTTATATTCCCTCTGCTGCCTAAACCCAGAGCTTTATATGTCTGTATGCATCACATGCACATTTAGGTGCCCTGGCACAGACGATTTCAATGAGTGATTGTGAAGCTGCAGTTTTGACCATAGAGTTCCTGTTACTGCGATGCAATCACATTTTATTTTTATAGACAGGTTTTGTGAAAACAATTCACGCACAGCAAACTTCATGACTCGTGTCCCACTGATTTGTATTTGTGCTTTGTGCTGTTTAAACAACTGCTGCCCTTCACTGTGGATCTAGGCTGTCCAAGGTGAGCAGCTCAGGCAGGACTTTGTGGTACCACTGATCAACATAATGTGTGTGCAAACACAGTCATTCGGGGTGTTTTATGGTCTGCACTCACCCCCTTGCATGGCTTACCTTACAGTACAACTGTACAGTACAACTGTGGCAGTCATATGACCTATTCCAGAAAAGACAGCAGGTAGATATGTAGTTAATAATAATAATACTGAAAGGTGAGGCCTGAATTTCCTTTGGGTTGAATTATACCCAGGCAAGAGCGGAGGATGCTCAGTCATTACCAACCCTGTGATTTTTGCCAGCAGCAGGCAGCTGTGGGGTGGGACACGGTCTCCTTAGGATGCCTGACACTGGAAGTTTCCTGGTAAATACATGGAATAAGTGCATCTCCTAGGAGAGCTGACCATTCCTGCTTCTCAGTTTGCCACACCTACAGCATCTGCTGTGCCAGTTGGCTCCTGCCCTCCTTGAGAACAAGGCTTGCTCACACCTTGAGTTGCTCTGCACTCCACTACTCCTCAGTGTTGGATGGATTTTCCACCACACTCGCACCCGAAGTTCCTGCTGGCAGAAGCAAGTGGCAGTGATAAATGAATCAGTCCTAGTGCATGCAGGAATCAGGTTCTGGAGAGAAGCCCTGTCCCTGGCCCTTTCAGAAGAAAAGGCCCAACAGCTTGGTGCACAATGGCCTGAGCTCACAAATAAAAATGCTGCCTGCAAAAAACACCATGATAATTAAAAGCTGACAACTTGCAGCCAGCCAGGATATAAGCAATGAACAAACTGCCTCGGAGTGCTCCATGCTGTTCTAAACATCTGTTTGTATGCATTGTGTATGCATTTGTACGTAGGTGCGTAACACACCTCTGACTGCTGCATCCTGTGCACTGCAGCTTCCGGCAGGGGCACAAAGAGGTCATCTCAGTGCACCTTGTTCCTCCAGCACAAGGCCTGGAGAGCTGCCCAGTGCAGAGAGAAGGGAAGGAGGTGAGGTGAATCTGGGCAGGTTTTCTGCTGCCATGTTTTTTAGTATATCTGAGGACGCTGTTCATTTTAAGTTTTGTCCAATAGAAATGTGATGGAAATTAAGGCACTTTATGCTTCACCATCGAAAAAATTAAGATGATTCCCATATCCTCTCTGAACTGCCAGAGAGTTTATCTGAAGTCACTAGAGCCTTTTTTATAACTTTAGGTCCTATTTTAAAGCGATAAGTGGCAGGCGCCTTGTATGTGAATCTGTTTGAATTTATGATGATTCAAATGTTAATTTCCAGACAGGAAATGGCCTTTACAGTTCTGCTTTTGGGGCATGTCTGAAAGGGATCAGGTTTCCATTTCAGTTCAGATACAGTCAGAATCTCTGAGGAATGGTTTTTCCTAGATTATGGGTCAGATAATGAAGAACTCCTGAGAAAAATATATTTAATGAGATTTCCACTGTTAATACAGTTGATCTCTGAAATTGGCATCCCTGAATTCAAACCCCATATTAGATGTGAGTTAACCTTGAAACAGGACCTTACACCTAATGTAAATCTGAGAGTACTAGGCCAGCTTACTTTCAAATTATATAATTTTCCCAAAAGCATTATTTCTAATCAATGCTTCTCACTTTAGGAGTGAAATTGTAGTTTGAAAATTAAGACTTTATACTAGCTTCTTTCCATATTAATAGGTTTTACTGGTAACCACATGAGACATTCGGTATAAATACACAGTGTAAAGCTGTCTGCAAATGTAATTTTGCTACATGATACATTACACCACTAACATCTATACTGGGGAGTACAAATGAAGCACAACTTAATATGTGTGTCATTCTAATGAAAAGAACAAGAATCATTTTACCAGAAAATTGGTTTCATGTGGATTTGTAATGGAATAGTAGTAAGTTCATTGAACTCAAGCATAGCTCCAGAATAATATTAGTGATATTTCAATCAAAAAATTAATTCAAGGTCTTAGCAACAAAATAATTGCTAAGATTAAGGCTATGTATAGCCCGCTTATCTTTCTGTCGTGACTGAAATGCCAGGTGCATGGTTTCCTAAAACTGCATGTGTGCTTTCAGCCTTCCATACAGAAACTTTAGAGAAATAAACTATCCATTGTATGTTGTTCAATGAGATTTTCAGTCTTTCTTGCCCCTCTTTTTTTAAATTTCAATTTTTGTATATAGTGTTACATTCTAATGCTATGATGTGCACTACGTGGAAGTGTTTAAGTTAATCCTTTAGGGTCCTATTCACAGAACAAGTTATTTGGGCCATTTCCCCATAAATTTCACATTCTTGTGTGCCAAAAACTCACTTAATTTTTGCCAGAGTGATTTTTCTAAAGTCAGAAAAAACAGTATTTTGTAAAATATACCCCCATGTTTAATTTCATTATAACATTTTATTATATGCAAATAATGCTCACACTTGTTCAGCATATTCATCTATAATTGTCCCAGCATCCACTTAACCAGCTAATTTATCCCATTCAGAAAATCTTGGCTGTACTGTGTCTACTTTAGACTATAATATTTCACCTTGAGTTACATAGTTTCTCTCTAATCTGTTCATTTATTTATTTTATATTTATAATGCTGATGCACCATAAGGCTCTCTTGAGTAGGTGATTTCCAGCTCAGGTATCTTGATTCTACTTAGAAGAGTCCTGAAAATTGTGTAGGAAAAACATAGAACCTGAAGCTAATTTCAGAAAGAAAACAAAACAATGACTTCATCAGTTTTGGCTGGGTTTCAACAAAATGAGATTCAAAGAATAAAACTAGACAAAGGGCTAGACTTTCTTTGGTGTCATCATTTTTACTGGGAATTTTCTTGCCTTCTCTTTTGTGCTTTTTTCAGTGGAGTAATTGTTGGCAAGAGTCACAGGGTCTGATGCAACCTTCATATTTTGTACATGAACATTGCCTACAAAGATACAGATTTCCCAGGTCAGCTTTGTTTTCAAAGGCTGGGAGTGCTCATTGCCAAAACTCAAAGATACATTTTGTAAGAAGCCAGCCCTCAGATGCAGTAGTTTTTAATCATCTGTCACAAAAAAAGAAAAGGGAATATATATATATGTGCGTGTGTGTGTGTGTGTGTGTGTGTGTGTGTGCTCAATCTGCATGGTAGTCATGTCTAAAGCATCTTTTTCAGATCTGTCTAATACGTTTATAAGTCATGTCATAAATATATTTCATTCCGCTGCAAGGTCTGGGTGTGATTATTTCTGACAACATTGTCATGTATTAGACTCCATAGATATGTCTTCAGCTCCTTGTGCAGTGTACGAATCTACAAATGGCCTGGCCATGGTTCAGTGGATTGAGCGTGAGACAAAAGATATTGGTGAAATTAAGAAATTCGAGAAATCCTGAAATTAGTAGCAAAAAAAATTTAGCAAGTAAGGAAAAATGTGAAATGTTGAGAGGAAAGAGGGAATGGTGGAATGAAGTGATGTCTGAAATAGATTAAAAACAGAGATGCACAAAGAGTATGAGGACTGGGGCCCACATATCATTGTCTGATATTATGACCTTGCCCACTTTCCAAACATGGTTCAGCCTTGTCTACCGCTCACATCTTTGCCCTGCCTTTTTCTTTCTATTTTTTAAACTCCCTTTCACGTTGCCAATCCACTCTAATGGAATTAAACTGATGTTTACAAGTCCTTTTGTTGTCTTGATTGCAGTCATTCTGAGCTTAGTTGTCTTCCTCTTTAAACTCCTTCCTTTACACAAATATTTATTGTTCCCTGGAAGACTGGGATCTGGACTTGGTTGCCATCCAAACTCTGATATAATGCAAATGATAATAATTTCAGCTCTTTGATACCCTTCTGTGATGCTCTTTTTATGCTCCTGCTTTTGAACAGAGCTCAAACATAAAGCAGGTGGGGCTGGCATGTGAATCGAGCTGCCAGAATCACTTTGGGCTCTTTGAAGATGCCAAAAGAGAATAGGGAGATGAGAATTCACTTGCTCTGAAGCAGCCAGGAGGCGAGTGGAAGGAAGGAGCTGCATTGTGTTGAATCAATGAGAAACATACAGTAACCAAGGGCTGACATCCTGACTTTGTGGTGTTTGTGTCTTGGCATCGCATCAACACCCGGTGATAATGGACTGTAACAACAGCCTGTCAGACCTCAGCTGAAGGCCATCACTCTGCCTGCTTTACAGATCACTCTTTAATTCTTTGTGATGAAAATGTAGCTGTGCATGGCTGAGTAACACTGCTCCCACATACTGCTTCTAACTTTACCTGAGTCTAACATCCACTTACTATTTTTTGATGCTTTGCTGCTCCTCTGTTTGCATTGGTGGAAGGGAACCATATGGTATCCATATGAACTCTGAAGTCCTCTCTGCTTTTTAGGCTTGCTGTTGTGGAAAATGAGAGGTGACAGATAAGTCAGAGCCAAAATTCTGCTCTCATTTACACCAGTGCAAACTTGGTGAATTTCTGGAGAGTGACACTGCAGTAAATATGTGTGGCTTCTCACAGTATTTACTTGATATTTGTAGAAGCTGTCACTAGAGGGATTTTGTAGATTTAAAATAATCTCTGTGTCTTATTCCATCATTGTATAGTTTTAAAAAAATATGGCTCAAACTAGCATTATCCCAGATTAGAAAAACACAAAATGTGTTAGTATAATTCTGAATTACTGTCGCTGTAAGGTGTAGCACTAGAAAGAGCTGAAAAGTTTTGCTGGAAAGTTCAGTGTTTTGCTCAGTGCTCAGCTTCAAAAACTCCATGTGTTGATCATTACATAGAGTACTGATTTTTAGAAGGTATTTTATGTAGATTGCAACCAATTCAGAGACAGTTCTAGGCTACTGTAAAAAAAAACCAAACTCCAAAATTTTTGGGGGCATTGGACTGAAATTCAAACTGTTCTCCTGTATATTTTACTCTCCAGTCCTATATAATGCACTTACTATTTAATCAGCTTTATTCAGGGAAGGTTCAGTTCACTGATAAGGTTGAAGCTGTGTTTGGGATCAGTATTGTTAACTAATACTTAGTAATAAGTTCCATGAGTTCGCCTGACACATCATGATCTTTCAGTCTTCTGTCCAATGAAAACAAAACTTAGTTAAAATCAGCCTCACATCTGGCTTATATGTGCAGTTGGAATTCTTGGAAGAATATCCTTTCAGTCTGGCGTATGGACTCTTTGACACTGGACATACTTTCAGATGAAGTCTGTAGTGAGGAATTGTTTGACACAGTAACTCCTTTGCCAGTACTTTACCAAAGTTATTTTCAAATCAATCAGTATTCATCTCCATTCCTGTCACCATAGTTTAATATTAACATCATTGTTTGGGTGCAATGCTTTATGTAGAAAAAAATATTGTAGAACGTTTTGTTTCAAGCAGTTCTTGTATTTGGTCTCTCAACTGTGTGTGCTGAGGCGCTGTGTGGGAGAAGGTACGGAACTGTCTCATTAGAACTGGGAAATATATGAGCAATTGTTACCAGTTTGAAGTTTATTTTATTCCAACAAAATAAGCCTTACCGCTTCCGTGAGGTGAAGGTGCTTTGTAAATAGACTTAAGGATTATGCACTGAAAGTTCTGGTGTTTCCTCCAAAATCTTATCACTTTTCCAAGCAGTACTGAGCAATTAGACAATTTTTATTTTATTTATATGTAGCATAAATGCCTCTTTCATTAATCTCCTATATGAATTGATGAATGAGTATAGAGACCTCAGAAGTCCTTTAGTGGGAAAAGCTACTGAAAAGAGAAATATTAAAGATAAGACATCACCTTGTAGTTACTTAAAATATATACATTCCTTTAGAAGCTAATTCTTAATATAGAACCAGACTTGTAATAAAAATCAGCATTTTTAATTATCCTCTCATATCAGTTATGTTGTTACTACTGGAATATGCATCATATTCTGCAAGTGTGCCTCAAGCAATGGCTTAAGCAACACAAACAGTTTTAATATACACAGTAGAACTTTGTGTGGCAACTTTGTCAAAGCAGGTCAGTTCTTGAACCAAGCCTGCCTGAAGAACTTCTGTGCTATTAATCACATAACTTTACTGCAAATAAAAAGTATGCCCTTGTTTACAAAAAAAAAAAATATATATATATATATCTTTTTGGTTTGTTTTCAGGATTGCCCTTCAGATGTTGGTGACTTCAGAGCGCAGCAGTGCTCAGCCTACAATGATGTCAAATACCAGGGCCACTTTTACGAGTGGATCCCTGTGTATAATGATCCTGCTGCACCGTGTGCCCTGAAATGTCAAGCTCTGGGAAAGAATTTGGTTGTGGAGCTTGCCCCAAAAGTGCTAGATGGGACTCGTTGTAATACTGAATCCTTGGATATGTGCATCAGTGGAATTTGCCAGGTATGTTCATGGTGTGAATCTAAATGCGCCCTTTGTTGTGAGGTGCTTTGCTCTTCAGTGGTCACTTTGGGATTGTTTTTTGTTTTATTTATCAGTTTAGATGTATCTGCAGATGCTGTCAAATGTATTGTAGATAACTTACCTTTTCAGGAAGACACAGAACTTCCTGTCTGCCTTAGCCATGGATATGTTTCTATATAGATAAAAGTTAATCAAATTCATTCACTCTATTTATGTTTGGGAAAAAAAATCGATGAACCTAGTTATTGTAGCTACAGCTTTCTAAACTTTAGTATATCTGTGAGGATCTGATGAAATTGCAGAGCCTTCCACTTAATTTTATTCTTTTTCTGAGTCCCATATAAATCTCTGTTAAGCAGAAAATTGGACATTTTATGGGATCCAGACTGGAATGGCAGGTGTGAGCGTGTAGGTCTGTCTTGTTGTATGCGTGAGTGTTCTGGTTGCATGAACTGGTTGTTTGAATCTTTTATTGGCAATCTAAATTTCTAGATATATTTATTATTTATTAGATTATGCTATTGACTCTATACAGTTGGAGTAAAAGCAGAGAATTATAATATTTGAGGCTTGCTAGCCTTGCCCATGTGTCATTAACTAAGCAATATTGCAAACTGGTTTTATGAACAGAGCAGTTCATAGAGAATGGATATGTTATTGCAATTAGTTTCCTTTCTCTGCAAGTGGTTGTTGCTCTGTTAAATGTCTAAAATGTGTGCGTCTCAAAAATGCAGGATATGGTCCAGTGAGAAAAATAGCTCTATTATAGAGGAAAATTTGACACATTTGGCAGAAGACTGGTGCATGGATTATAGCAACATTAATATACAATCTGGACCTTGCTGTGGGTTTTATGTGACTTCTGTGTGTGCTGCAGTTCAATGCCAGTCGTGTCAACACAAGGTGCATCTGCTGCCTCTGAAACAGAAGAATTCCTCACAGAGAGACTGCGTTTGTCAATAGTACCTCACTGTGGGATCCAACAGTGTTTGTTACCCTCTATTTGAAATAGGATATACCTCTAGAAGCTCTGGGAGCATTTGCCAAATAATAAATTTCTTGTGCCATGTTCTTAGTGATGCTTCCTCTCCTAATAAAAATGCTTTCACCCAGGAGGGTGTCCCAGCCTTTTCTAGGAGTGCATCTTCAGCAGCATTTGCTGTGTGTTCCCACTGCAGCCTGAGTGTCAGGCTGGATCTAAAGCAGCTCTGGGCTTTTCAAGGGTTGTGCTCAGGGTGCTGTGGGCCTGCCAGTGTCTCCTGCAGAGACTTCAAACACCTTTCCATCTTTCATACATACACATTCATACACTCTTTGCCCAGAATGGGGCCAACTTTGTGAAGAACAGTTGGGAGGTGTATTTAAAAGAACTGCTTTCCATGTTTCTTCTTAGCAGTTGTAGCATTCGCGTGTATAGATGATGTAAAATGCCTGGAAATGTCAATAATCCATTTTTAGAATAAATGAAGTAGTGGAGAAGAAATTAATAATTCCAGAAGCAGGAACTGGAACTCTTACACTGTTGATGAGAATCAATTTATTTTCTCTCTTTCCTTTTATTTTATTTTATTTTCTTTTTTTGTTATTTCTTCCAGTTTCACAAAAATATTTTTCGGTGTGAGGTAACATCTTCAGGAATATACCTGGAACAAACATGTTCAGAATGCGTCCTGTGCTATGACTTACTCAATTTGTTTAAATTTATTGCTGAAACTCATAAACAGTTTACTGTTTTCACTTTATTTTCTTGAAGTCACTGGCTATTCCTGAGGTACTTTTGCAGGAACTGAAAATTTTTGCTTTTTAAAGTATGTATTTGATAATTTCATTTTGGGTAATTTTATTGAGGTAAAAAATGGAATTACAATTCAATTAAATTAAATGAAGATTCATTTAAATAACCTTTTTCTCTTTGCAAACTCTTTTGGGGCAGAGTGAGAGGTTTCTTACTTGTGAAAGGGGCTGTGGGAGGTGGGGACTTCCTCAGAAACCAACACAGAGCTTTGTGCTTCTCCTGTTTGAGCAGGGAAAGAAAACAAATTGAGGCCTAATCTTCCCCAGAAAAACATAGTTATTTAGTCAACTGCTCTTAAGAGAGAGCCAGCACAGTCGCGTTTCTCCACAATTGTTGCTGCAAGACCCGTCTGGTGGGTTCTGACATGTAATTGGCACAGCCAGCAAATTACTTGGCAAGTGTTTTTACAGCTAAATCATCTAAATGAGCACATCACACTGCTGGTGTGGGTATCTTCCCTTCTGTGGAGTGCCTGGGAGCACCAAAGACTTGCTGTAAGGAGATTGGTGCTGGTTTTGCTCATTTATGGTCTCAAAGTTGACTCAACTTCCCCTCCTCCCCAGCATCATTTCACTTTCATCTTTCCTGGTTCCTGGTAAGGTAAGGCTGCATCAGTAATTCTGCCTCTTGTTCAGACTCTCACCTTGGAACCACATGAATTTACAAAGATGGTGAATTCTTGTTCTCCAGCACTTCCCTTATCGAGCAAATCAAACTAAATAAACTCCATCATAGAAAATTGTGAGATGACAAAGCTGCGCTCTGGATAGGAAGTGTGAGGCTTTACAGGAAGTGGAATCTAAAGATGGTGGAGCAGAAAAAGGTTTTTTGGGAATAGTAAGATACTTTCGGGTTGCTTGAGGCTTAACTCAGTCAAACCATGTTTTTGTTTGCTACTGCCCTGCTTCTGTTACCAACCCAAATATCTGGGGCTGTTGTGTTAAATGGGGACAGGTCAAAACTTCACTGCCAGAATTTTCACACTTCTGATATTTTTTCTAGTCTCTGCACAACTCCCAAAACATTTTTTCATATAATTTGTTCCTGCTGTGCCCATCTGGATGTGGGTGGAGACATTTAAAAACATCTGCATGTCAGACACATATGTGGGCAACATTTACCCAGTTACTCCACCTGCTTTGGGGCCCTGCCTCTGCTTGGGTTTTGTTTTTAATTTGTGCAGACCTGCTTTTTTTCTACTAGAATGCAGAATGGGGTGTTATGTGTGCCAGCACCTGAAATGGTTACAGTGATAATTTTCCTAATATGGAGTAATATGTTTGGACAACAAATACACGCATCACCCAAAAAATCTGGAGTCTTAAGGAGCAGCCTGAGTAGTTCTGTCCTAGGCTGTCACAATTAGGTCAAAGATGATGTAAATCCTGCAGTGAACTTTCCATTTAGTGTCAGCAAGTTGTTTGTGTTCCAAAAAAGGCAGACACTGCACTGTGCTTTGTAGCATATGGCATAAATTTAGCTGACATCAGAACACATCCCACATGTCAAGTGGAGCGCCATCGACTTCTGCCATGCTCCTTCTCTTCTGTCACATGTCATCATATGGCAAGTGGCTATCACTCACCACCAAAGCACTCTTATGCTGGATGTAAATATCTGTCAGAGTTTTCATTGAAAACAGTTCCTGTAAGCTCTTGGAAGACTCTTGTGCTTTTTTTTTAATAAGCTTTGTTTGTGTTTTAAACTTAAAATTATAGCAGGTTATTAATTTCTTCTGAATCTTGCCTCCTTTTATCCTGAGAGTTGCATTCTCAAACTGCTTGTTTTGTGTACTTTCTCTTTTCATTCCTGTAGATACATATTTTTTTGCCTGTAAATATGTTCAAGGACTGCCCAAGATGCTCAGGAGATTTGGTGTGCAGAGACTTAGAAATGAAAGTTTCCTTTCCATCCCATCTTACTGCAGACATGTTTCTAACACATGTTAGTCTGAGTAGTTAATTCCTGAATAGCTGTTAGAAAATCAAGGGGGTTTTTTTTGTTTTTTTTTTTCCAAAATGAACATTTACAATCTTTTTCAATATTTAAAAATTAGAAAAAAAATGTCTGTGTTGCCTTTTTCTCTTTTTTTAGCCTTTGAGTGATTAAAAGGAAGAATTGATTTTGAGGTAATTCTGTGTCAAGCCAGCTGTTATACTAAACCTGGCATTCTTTCCTGGGCACCGCTAATTAGCAAATGCACAGAGTAAAGTACATTTTGGAGCATGAAGGAACCCCTGTGTAGATGCCTGCACTCTGTCTGCATGTTACTCCAGCAGAGCTGGCAGGCTGGACCCTGCCCAGAGAAACTGTCGCAGTTACTCAGGGAGAGCCAACAAAGCTTTCTGGCTCTCCGAGCTACATATGAAAAGCTTCATGTGACTGCACATGTGTGACAGGGGTCATAAAACTGGGAGTGGGGAGCTCCAGCTGCAGCTCAGCTGGGAGATAGATGTTGGTGGCTCTCCAGAGGAGGATGGGGCTCAGCTAAGCAGGGGCAGCCACGTCCTATGTGACCTGTCTGTGTCACCCTCCCTGGCCTCGAGGGGTTGGTTTCTCATTTGATGGAAGCTGTTGGCACTGCCCAGGCCAGCAGAGCATGGAGCACCCTTCAAGGGCTGCACTTGCCCCCTTTGAGTGTCACTGCCTACCTTGGTGTAGTGGTTCTCTTGCTATGACATTGTTGGCAACTCAGTGGTGTGCTTTTATAAATAAATAATAATAGGATATTCTCAGACTCTGCAGGTAATAATGGGATACTCTCAGTCACTGAAAGGGTCTTTTGGAATAATTTGTTGTTATTGGGCAGCTTCCCACTGCTGGTAGAAACTGGTGTTTCTTCTCAGGTCTTATCTTATTCTCTGTCCTACTGTTTCTTATGGAGAATGCTTCCTAAAGGGATTTCTTACTGTGGAAGTTTATCCCTTCTTGTCAGATGAGTATGAGTTTTTTCTGATCTCCAGTTTCTTATCTATACTTCATTGGTAATAAGTGATTCTCTCTGACAAGCTTTGTTTTGTTTTAGTGAGCTGAGTGCAAATGTGACTTTACTTCCCAGCCTGGCAAGCACCTAAATCATGTGAGCAGTGATAGCAGAAGAACTCATGATTTGGGTGTCATCTTGAAGTAGAGCCTTAGTAACCTTTAAATCCATCCATGCCAAGTGAGGCACATTTGGCTGGAGCCAGCCAGAAAAGAAGCAAAGTAATCTTATCTCATATACTGTTTTCTTTTTTGAAAGTGTTCTCACAAAAAAGAGGCCTACTGCGAGTTTTGTGTCCTATCCTTTGGTTGTGTGAATAAGTGTTTTTTTAAAATGGAGACTATGTGGGAAAGAGTTCTTGCTTCTACTGGGTGGTCCTATAATCTCTCAGCTCCTCTAGCATGTGACAGATCCTGTAGTAAGAGTTAAAGGTTTTGGAAACACTTTGTTTTATTTGATGGAAGTGGATTTACAGAGTTGTGGAACGCTCTTTAGCCTCTTGCCTTCAGATATAAAATGTCAGCAGAAATATGTGGAAAGTCTTTTTAGGAGCCCTTTAGTATGCAGTGAATTTTATGCACTGTGTTTTTTTATTTTCTGGGGGGTTTTATTGCTTTACATTCTTTTCCTCTGTATGGATGGCTTGGGAATTCGAACATCATGGAGCCTCTCCTTGTGCCCATCATTCTGACTTATTTTATGCCTCCATTCTGAGGCTTGGATTTTGACACACCATGCCTTAACTGCCTGATTTCTTACCTGTGAGAAAGTTAAAATCCTTAATCAGAGGAAGTTTTCCTCCTCCCAGCACTGCTGCTGCCTGTCCAGCTTGGCAGCTGAGAGGAGATGGGCTGGGATGCTCCGAGTTGGTCCCGAGTATGTGCATAAGGTCCCTGAAGGGTCTTTATTCTGTTAATTAGTACATGCTGAAGCCTGTGTCAGCTTGTCTGAGCTGCTACTGTCCTGTGCTGGTTTGATTCCAGAGATGTGAGAATACATGCCACAATCAGGCCTTTGTTAGCTCAGACATAACTGAAGAGTTATGAGACAGGACCATGTGAGAAGAAAATTGTGACTCAGACCAAGATAAATCCTCAGTGAGAATAAACCAGGGTTTGAAAGCAGTGCTTGAAAACTAAGATTCCACGCTACTTTTAAAAGTAAATAAAAAAAGAGAAAGAAATCAGTAACTTGCTTAATTGGAGAGATGTTCTGGTATCTCTCTCTCTGCTTGTCAGAATCAATTACTTGAGGATGATGAGCATGGGAAAGAGACAGTGGGAGCTTTTTTCTTTATGTTCTCTCTGGGGACGTATTTTATCTGTGTAGGAATAAAGTGCAAGCTGAAGCTATCACAGAGTGAAGGATGTGAGCACAGATTGCAAACTCAGTGAATAAATGGGCTTTGAATGACAGCAAGGTTTTACAGCAGGGTAAAGAGACATGGAAAATGTTGACTAAGAGAGGGTAGGGTTTTCACATGACAGTTTCTTAATTCATGTTTTTATTACCATGAATTCCCATAGCCATATTTAAAATTAATTATTTGTTGTGTGGATACAGTCAGTCCTGACATCTGCCTGTGCTGGATTCCGTGCTAAGACAAGTAGAGCAGGGGAAAATGCAGCAAATAGCTGACATTGATGCAATGAGATCTGTGTGCTGTGATAGCACATGCAACTGTGCAATGAAACACAACCTTAATTTCTCTGAGTTTGGATTTTGTGAGTGTCTGTGTTTTAGGAAATAAAAATCCCTTTTCTCTGAGGAAGACCCAGAGGATTTTAATTTTCCCTATTGAGTGATTCTAATAACCTGCAGTAGAGATTTGTCTTTTCGAGCATGTAAAGGTTTTTCACTGTTTTTCCCTTTACTAGAAAATGCTGAAATAAAACATGTCCTTTCTTAGTCAAGTCACGAGGCTTGGAAAAGGCATTTTCATCAGAAGTAATTCAGAGATTATATTGTATTTTGGGAAATGCTGTTAACCTTTAGAAGTACGTAGCTGTTTTTATTCCATTTTAATCTTAGTTCATCTCTTGTAAGGATGAAATAAATAATTTGGTTTATAGCAGTCCAAGTACTGCTGTCCTGGACAATCATATCACTTCATTGGATGTGTTTGTTGTAATAGTCTCCTTTCACACTCTATTTTGCAAATCTGGACAAATTTTAAAGGTAGTGGAAGGCACTTGCATCTGGTCCACAAAGCCTTTGCTGCCCCTCAGCAGATCAGAGCTCCAGCCAGCAGAGGATTCCCTTACTGAGGTACAGCTCCAACAGATCTGCTGCTGGCCAATTCTAAAACAAAAACCCCGGGACAACATGTACTGGAATAATTACGGACTCTTCAGCCCTTGAGGGAAAGGATCCTTTGTGCACTAACTCTGTCCCATTCTTGTGAGAAGTACAATTATCATCTCCATTTCTGCATTCTACAGTGCAGTTCCTTGATCAGCAGAAATACAGTACTTCTTTGACATTTTAAGCACTTTGGGCACTTCCCATAAATGATTTGCTCAGTTTTCTGCTTCATCTGGATTTCACTAAATGCCATCTGGATGTTTGTGTTAAAATCCCACTTGCAGACTTCTCCTGGAGTACACATTTGGTGCATCCTTTGAAATAGCCAGACCAGGGGAAGCACATGAATAGAAATATACTCAGAGTAGCCTTCAGCTAGGTTTTCCTGAGCACTTGGGGGTTTGCTTAGCAGCTGTAGAAGGATGGTAATTATGTCACATTGAGATATTGTTGAATTGATTTTGTGTTTTCATTTTATTAAACCAAATCACGTTAATAAAGGACATTACTCCCTGGTACTGAGCTGTCAGTCGCTCAAGTAGGCATAGAACATTGCAAAACAGAAGCTTATCTAATGATTTCAATGGTATCAATAATGAATGAGGTTCTGCATCAATAATAAATTTATTAGTCAAAGTAGAAAATGATTTATTATTTAACAGATACATTGCTGAATATTTAAATGGCATGTCTGCTAAAGAGCTTAGTCTGAGACACGCTAGGTAGAAAAATAATGGCACTAGTGCAGCTTCAGTTTTAATGTTTCATTGAATTTATGTATCAGTCACAAATAAAAATAGCAGTGATTTATTCTTTTGTGACTGCTTCTATTGGGAGAATTCAGTATATTTGTTTTTTCTGGCTATACCTGGATCTTTGACTCTAGAGGACTCTAGAAGAGGGAAAGCCCATTTTGAAAGAGAAATACTATATATAATTATCTATATTGCTGTATGTGATTTCATACTTCTGATGGTAATAATGACACTTAACTTGCATGATGCTTGTTATGTGCAGATGTCTGGTTTTACTCATCTTTGAAATAAATATTTTTATTTTATAAAGCGTAAGTGTATTTTCAACTTATTTATTTGAAGTATATATTCTTGAGTCATTGACATTCCAGAAACATTTTTTAATAATCAAAATCTAACATTTTTACAATTGACAACTCACTGCTGTAGCATGAGTTCTACAAAAAAAGTGGTGTTGTGCCTATTTAGTGAGTGCCCAAAGCTGGAGGTGAGTGGCCAGCTGAGGTTATGTCACAGTTCGGGAGGGCTAGAGCAATGGTCTAAGCAAATGTAGAAATTTTAAAACTTGATCATAAATTGGGCTCTGCACTGGCAATTCTTTTGTACTTATATTTAGTAAGAGGAGTCTCTGAAAGAAGGAAGGGAGAGTGTGGGTGGGATTTGTATTGTTTTTCACTGATGCTTTTTTACCGTATTGAAATTTTAGTTGAAGTTCTGTCACCTTACAGTCCTGTCCATTTTCTTATCATACTTAATTATAAACATCTTAACAAAGGAAGATCCTTGACTTTCGCAGATTATTCTTGGATCTTCAAAAATCAAAATTAACATGCTACATTAATTCTTTGTTTAAGTCCAATTCCTCAGCTGAAATGCTACTAATTAAATATGACCAAAAGAAACAGCTTTATATGAGTTTCTGAGTGATTTTTGGATTCAGGTTTGCAAAAATATTTTTCATGTTCCATAGTCACTTTTAACATATCAGCAGTGATTTCATTTTTCTCTTTCATCTATATTACTGTATTTTGTACCCTGACCTTTTTCTCTTCCTTTGCCTTTCTGAACCCACATGAACTATTCTAAGCATGCTACAAAGTATTTAACACCCTTCAGGATTGTCTTTCACAACAGCACTGCCATGCTAAGGTTTGTTGAAGCAGATGAGTGGTTTTGTTCCCTGCTTAACCAGATGCTTTCTATCCAAGCTGCTTGTGAGAAAACAATGTAATTCTTCTTTCTTTTTTTTCTTTTCTTTTCTTTGTAAGAACAGAAAAGTAACAAATTCAGGTTCTGTCCAAAACCAGTAATGGATCAGATACCTGTTTCTGAAAATAATTCTGCCATATCCAAATTCATGGGTACCCCATCATGGTCATTTTATAAAATGAAAATGCCCATTTCCTCAATACTCCTTTTATATTAAATTTCTACTTGTTCGTTTTGCTACATATTGGTGAGTTTTCTGCCTGCTGTCTGAGAAGCTCACTTACAACCTGGTCATTACAATACCTGTATATTTATGATTACAAATTTCTTACATACTCAGGGTCTCAATCCTTCCATTACACAGTTTGTATTATCACTTGTTTCATTTACCCAGACTATGTTAAAATCACCTAATATTATTTCTGACTATGCCCTAAAAGCCTGCAGATGTTTTCCCAATCTGCCTGTAATATTTATAGCTGATCCCTTTGCTCTGTAAACAGCAAGCAATGTGGGGTAAATTAATCCTACAGAATGCCTTAATTGTGAAAATCATCAGCCTCTTTGGCTGGCTGAGGTGGTGCATGAGCAGAGCAAGGCTTGTCCTTGTTGCAGCTTTATTTGCAAATAACCAAATGTACTGTCGTCAAAATGTTTCATCAAACGCTATTTTTTCAAGTAGTTATAGGGTAAAATATGAATATGTTAAATTAATAATATTTGGTGTCACAGTGCCATGTGTTTTTGTGACCCAGTTTCCCAGGCTATACTTACAGCTTCCTCTTCTTTTGGTGAGAAATGTGACAGTTCATCTTACCTGAGAAATACCCAATCAAGGGTTTACAAACAGATGAAAAAGGCTGGCTCTAGATTCTCAGGTTTGAAATATGTTTCATCCCAGCAACTGTTCATTAAGATATGTTCTTGAATTAGCTCTAAATCTGGCTTGTAACTTAAAAACCTGTGGAATTTTTGAATGCTTCATGTTAAACAAAATCTGGAAGTCTGTGCTTACTTCAGGTCAAAATTGTGATTACTATTTGAGTTGTTTTCTGAATTGTGTTCAGGATATCATTGCTCGATATTCATATTTGTAGCAGCTGATGTAAACATAGTGTGGGAAGGAAATCTGCAGAGGGTGAATGCATCTAGCTGAACACAGCACCTTTGCTGTCTGGGGACCTGTAAGCCTTTTCCCACATCCCAGTCCCTTGCAGCTAGCACTCCTGTTTTATTTCTGTGGCATTTGTGCATTATTAAAAAATAAGCAATAATACTATATGAAACAGTCCTCTAAAGTATGCTGCTGTGCTGATTATCTTTTCTTACATTCCATGTAAGACACAATAATGCCTTGTGTTTGCACAGTTGTGTAATTTTTGTTACACACACTGAGAGTTTGTTTTCACAGGGGCTGTGAGTAAGAGCTCAGCCTGGATGTTTGTTATTGTCATGTTGGGCCCTAATGGGCTGGTCTTGCTCTGCTTGCTCAGTGCCCTCCTCCCACTAAAAACTTGCAGCATCTGTAGCCTACAAATATGCAAGAGCTTGAACTAAGAAAAATAGCACTTTTCTACACAGGGTATTGTATCACAATGTGCAGCTTATTTTTTTTTCCTTTGAAATTCACTGATGAGTGAATAAACAGTTTTTTTAATATTTAGAAAAGGAGATTACAGTATGAAATAGAGATGTGTTTGAGACATCTGCAGAGAGATTACACTTGCAGTGATACAATTTACCTCCATGTTCTAGCAGTATCTTTATGTGAATAAGGGCAGGAGAGCAGTGGAGAGAAGTTACTACTTCAAAAGGCTTTCAAAGAAATATACACTCTCTCAACCACTGGCATGGATCTCTATCATTGCACCATCTACATGCTTCAGAAACTGCAGGAGATTAATTCATGCAACATTCCTATCAGCTGCAGTTAGGCCCTTCCGTGGATTGGAATGGAAAAACACAGGAAAAACACCTCTTTTCAAAGGTCAAAAAAGAAAGTCAGTTATGGAGCTGAGGCAAATGTGTTGAGCACTGTATTATTTATTATATCTCATGAAATTTCATCTGCTTTCAGATTCAGGTAGTGGCCCAGTCAGTTTCTGTTTCTTAAATGGTGTTTTCATTAATTTCTCAATGTTAATTGGTTGTAAAATGGGAAGAGAGGCTTGTTCATAGTAATTTGTTTACCACCTTTTTCTTTTTTATAATTTGCTGGATGTCAATAATGAACTCAGAGCTAATGCTAAAAATAACTTCAAGTGCAAATACTTTAATCTGTAATCCATGCCTAAATTATGGTAGAGTGTTCCCACATGGCTTCTAGGTGGTAAATAAGCTGTTCTGAGATGGTCTGAGTTCACACGTGTGTGAATTTGCTTCATTTTTGCAACTAAGTTTTGGTTACAACTGAAATGATTTACTGTTAACGTTAAGCAGCTTATTTCTTTTTAAAATGAATTCCTTGCTGGGTTGTGTCAGATTAAGATCCCCTTCAGTTGCAGGAATAAAATAATTTCCTGCTGCTAATGTAGGTTTCTCTGGTAAATCTGAAGCCCTTAGGAAGGAGATGCCTTTGCTGCAGCAGGTCTCTCAAGTGCAGTACTGTAAACTGTCCCCATTAATGCCCTCCTCTAAAGGGAATTCAGGATGAAGGGAATTGGGAAAAAAAGGGAAAGGGGCAGAAGTGGGAGGTGGGGCTGCTTTGTTTGCTTTTCCAGAGACATGTGAAACTTTGAGATTGCATTTCTCCGTGTTTGGCAGCGGCTGTGTGTGATTTGTGTGTCTGTGTGTGTGTGTGTTAACTCAGACTGGAAGACCCAGCCCTGCCTCTTACGTGTGGACTCGATCTTCACCTCTCCAAGGGGATCGTGTGTCAGTTCTGGCTCAGCACAGATGCAGTGGATCTTGGCAGCTCAGACTGCCCCTTCCAAGCATTTTTATATAGGAAGAGGCGTGTGCTGGCCAGTTTCAGAATTCTAGCACTGCTTTTAACTGTGAGTTTCCAGAGGGTTTTCTATCCATTTGTCAGTTTGGATTTTTGTTAAATACATACACCCATGACAAATTAGCTGCCCTTCTCAGGGATGTGTGAATATAGGCTGACTTGAGAAAACTTGAAGGTAGAGATCAGCTTTTTACTACATCGCTCAGCATTTGGTACTCCCTGAAAAATTTTTCTATGAAATGGTGAAGAGGTGAGGCCGAATATTTATCTTCCATTCATCAGGAAGGTGCTTTTAGTCAATTTTGTCTGTCCTTTCTCTTTCCATTCCTACTCCCATCCTTCTTGTGGAGTCGATATGAAGAAAAGAAAAATTTGGAAAAATATTTCCATTATAATTTGGAGGGTTTTCCGTTAACATTTTTTTTTTAAATTGCATTTTGAATTTTTGGTAGTGTTTAAGTTTGGGTGTTTTTATAATAATCATTGGAAAGTTTTATAGAATGGGTCTTATATTCATAAACCAGAAAAAATCAAAAGGTGAGAAGTGAATCGTCCAAGTTTTTGAAAGCTGGTTAGCAAATGTGTATGTAATTGACATTGATGTAAATGGCAAATAGATCTATACAAGTGCCAGGTAAATTTTGAATGGCCAAGACACTGGAATATTAGCACTGCCTTCAACTCCCTTTCTGTGAAACTGAAGGCTAAGTGCCCTTTAAATTTTTTCCTTGGATTATTTAATTGCATTTATCCTTTCTCAGACATAATTAAACAGGTGATGAAAACCAAATTGTAAATAACATCGTTATGCCAAGTGTTGGAAAGAATAATGCTCAATGGTATTCATTCACATAAGCAATGGGAAATGGATTAATGTACTTTCTATGCTTGAATAGCTTAATATACCAGTTGTTGTGGTTCATCATTAAAATCATGGAAATGACAGCGTGCTTTTAAAATCCTAAATGGCAAGATATGCTTTGATAGAACGAGGCCAACTCATAAAATCAAAAGGATAACATAATAAATAAAATTCCAGAAACCTGAGCATGTCTACTACAGCTTTGCCCTCCTTCTGACTGTGGTGTTGATGTTGGCAGGCAGTGGGCTGTGATCGACAACTTGGGAGCAATGCCAAGGAAGACAACTGTGGAGTCTGTGCAGGAGATGGCTCAACATGCAGGCTTGTGAGGGGACAAGCTAAGGCACATGTCTCACCAGAAAAAAGTAGGTTGCAAATTGATCCTATGCTAATTTATCCTTGACTGTGTTTTCTACTTGTATATTAGCATGCATATTGCAGTGACCTTTTAACTGTATACTTGTTTGCAGTTTTACAAAGCTACTTATTCCAAAGTCTGTGCTAGATTAGTCTATTGAAATTCCGTGAGGGATACCACACATTAGAGTATAGCTAGGAAAGAATTTGAAATATGCATTTTTTTTATAGAGCTACTCAATTCATTCTATCAGGAATAACCATCAAGATGCACATCTTATTTCAAGAGGTTATCCTCATGTTGCAGTATATGTGATGCTGCAGCAATGTTTTTAAATGATGGAAACATCTTATAGATGGTTTTATGGAACTAGTGGCCTGTGCTTGAAAGTACCTGGTTTTCAAATTAACTTAGATTTTTTTCTCTTTTTTTGTGGTGTCTGAAGGCAGTTGAACTTCAGGGGCAAGCTACTACTTGTATGGTACAAAAAGCACAAAGTGAAAGGGACTAATACTTCCATCTCTTTTTTGTGTGTTTGGCTCAAATTTCACCATTCTTTCTCAAAATGATTAACATCTGGGAGTAACTCTGTAGATCTCAGTAATATTGAAAATATAAAATATAAACGAGGAAAGGTATTGGAATTAGATCCTTTACTGGAGTCTGAAGAGTCTGGCTATTTTGATATGCAGGCAAGGTTTTCCATACAAAGACTCCTCTCTGACACTGGTGCTCTCCACCCTCACAGATGACGCTCCCTGGGATCTTACAGCAAATGCCCCATGTGTTTATCATATGAATAGTTGCCTCACATAATTTTTTCTTTTTCTGAACTCAAAGAGTGTATTTGTCATGAGCATTTGTCACATGGAGATGGGGCCTTTGGGGTTAATTACCTTCCAGCCAAGTCATCTTCTACAAGATAGTAGGGTGGTCTTAAAGGCAGTGCTCAAAGTTCAAATGCAACCAGGTTTTCTTTTTAATGGATGAAGAACCTGTCTCTGACAGCTGCCTATATTTTTATATTGTATTTCAGCCTGCAAAGGTTTTACTTGTGCCCTGATTTTCAAAGAGCTTTGTACATTGAATAGTGCTAAAAATTTCTTGCAGTGTATATATAACTATTCCCTTGGGTTTTTTAATGCCACTGCTTGCAGGAGGCTTCAGTTTGGATGAAACTCGGAGTAGTTTATTTGTTATCTCAATGATTATTGCTTTGCAGTGTAGTGTCTCGTGCTGCCCTGCAAGGGTGCTGGGTACTACTGTGCAGGTGCATAAATTCTGTAATCCAATACACATCTGTAGCAAAGGCTAAACTAAAAAGTGACTAGTTTTTTGGCAGCAACTTTTAAAATCATAGGATAATTTTGTGTAAGTCAAAGAGCCTCTTTTTTACATATTAGATGGTCTATCAGGGTTAGCTTTTGCCTTTCCTTGACTTTTTATCAATGGGAGACTGTAGTTCAATAATTCATAAAATACTTCATCCTGAAAGACTGAGAAAATGTCTTGAATGTTTACAATGAGCTGAAAAAGTGTTTTCATGAAGGGGCACTTTTTATTCATTTGCCGTATCCAATGCTCAGAGCTTCTGGTCAGCACAGAGCAAGCACTTGTAAAGCAAATATTTTTGTACTGTTTCCAAGCTGTATTTGTTTTGTGCCTATGTATAGATAGATACAGATATATAGAGTTATAAAAGCCCAAAATAACTCTTTCCCTTTCTGATGTGAAGGTCAGTCGAAATTGCAAGGAATTGCATGGTCTATTCCAGCTTTGCAGCAGCAGAGATTCTCCTGAGAAGGATGATTCCTGGGGACACCATAGTTCTAAGGCAGCCCAAAGTAAACTTGTTGGACTGGTGTCTCTGGCTGGATAGTTCATGATAACTCAAATAAAAAGTTTCATTTTTAATTGCTACTTAAGATGGAAGTTCAGTAAAGAAAAAGTGATAAAAGGGATCTGTTTTTCAGACCAGATCATTTTGTGGCAGAAAATTTCACTTGAGGTATTCTGGCTCAGGTAAGAGCTGACTACAGCTGACATCACTTGGTGGAAGGTATCCCATGGCCTTGAAGGTTATGAAGAATGCCCACGGTTCATTGTTTCCTCTGTCATAATTCAGTGGCTTTTTAAGAGCCCTTTAAAATTGAAGACCAAGAAAGACTGTTCTGAGGAAAGATGTCAGTTTTGCCAAGTTTTGGGTTTATCTTGCACTGCAGTAGGCTGGATGATATGAATAAATTACAACTGGCATAGGCAAAACAGTACACATGCTACTAAATTCAGAACTTGATGTTTTTCTAGGTGTTGTGATGGTGCCAAAATCTTTTTTGGGTCAAGTTGTTCAACACTATGCAATGAGTTCCCTGTAATCATCCTGTGTGTGAATGAAATGTGGAAATAAAGCCATCCTTTCTTTGGGGTAAAATATCAGTGAAGGGAGGCATATGATCTTCCAAAGAGCCATTGAGAAGTTTTCAGAGCTAGTGTTGAGAACATATTGACACATGACAGACATGTATTTAAGAGGGAGCCTGAGGCTGTGAGCAGGATGTAAATTTTACTATTCAGTGAAGCAAATTAAAGAACTGGAAGGAGAGCAACAGCCAAAGATTTTAGTATAAAAAAGAGACATAAGGGAAAATAAAAGTGCTTAGTTATCTTAGCCCTTATTTTAAAACAAAGAAATTTAGGCATTGATAGCAAATTATTTCTCATGAAGGACTAGTTTTGTTTTATTATCTTTTTAATATGTTTTTACATTAAATTAATGTGTTTGACCAGAACGTTAAACAGCACTGAGAAGGAGGTTACTGTTTTGCAAATATGAAATGAACAATCATTTCAAACGTTCTTTATTTTTTCCACTAACACTTAATTGCCTTTGAAAGACAAAGTAAGTTAAACTTCTGTCACCAAGCCAGATCCTAACATTCTGGTAAAATGATTAAAGGTTTGACTAATGATATTCAAACAAAAAGTGTAATAGGTTGTAAAATGTACCATCCCATTGGGAAATGAGGTATCATGGGCTTGATGTTTCTAGTACCATATGCATGGAACTCCCATTAACTCTACTACACTTTGTGCTTGTGGAAAAATTGTAGGATTGGGCCCTCATATCTCCTTTCTGCACCATTGCTGGCAAGAAATGGTAGGAAAATATTCTGTTTCTGATACCAACAAAGAAGAAAGGTGCTGGTTCTATGGGGGATGACTTGTCCTAATCTGGTTGTATTTGATTCCCAAACTGCAACATTCTTGCAAATTTTGCATTTCTTAACATTTTCCTAAAAAGCTTCTTATAAAAGCTTTCACTGGTGATGGCTTTTTAACTGTTTGAATTTTCTTTTACCGTATGCTTTATTTCCTGTGGCACTTGTTTAATATCCTATTGGTTACTTCTTCTCACATGTTGTATGTCATCATCCCAATTGCATGCTAAACCAAAAATCTAATTTCTCTTTGGTCATTTATCTAAACAGAGGCTTTTGGCACAGCTCCCTCTTCTGTGTCATCAGCCAACTCAACTTTGTGACAACTTCCCTGCCTCACATTTAAGTTTCCCCTCTTTGAAATCAATATACATGGAATTAGCAACCCCAGTTGTCAAGGTTGCCAGATACTTCACTTTGTACGAAGGATTATTTGCCAAAATTCGACAGTTGTGTCAGAAACTTCTCATGCCAGGTGCTTTGGAGAAAATTCAGCCAAAACAACTCAGCATATTCCAAGGACACAGAAGAGAAAAACATGTTGTTTCCCACTGTCAAAACATTCTTGAAACCTTTTCTTTAATATGTCTTAACATCCCCCTATTGTTGGACATGATCACAGATCAGGGATTTGAAATTTGGCAGGCAATGGTCTTCTGGTCATGGATAAGTCTTTTGCAATATCTGTGAACATCAACACATATTTTACTACAACCTTCACAAAAAACCCCCAACCTTTTCCTTCAGTTTCTGTGGAATCTGCTTGGATGTTAACAACTGAAAATTCTGAAAACTTATCCTTTTAAGTGCTCTCTAGCTTGTTACAAGTCCTAACTGCAAACAGATCATATGTGCAGCCTCCTTAGAATAAATTGATGTGTTGCTTTTCCAGAAATAAGCTATTAAAATTTTTCCTTGAGGTTGCTTTACTGCAGTGTAGACCAGCTGCCGCAGGATGAACACTGCGATGCCTCCTACCTCACATTCAGGCATTCAGAGGAGATTTTGTGGAGAGCTTCCAGTCTCCTGAGCTTCAGACTTATGACATGGAATGATGAGATCATATGAGGAGAGGGAAAGATGAACTGAACAGAAACATTTGCCGTTAGTTCATGCAGTGAAGGAAAGGCAGATGTGGGAAGGTGGGTGGAGGATGTAGGACTGGCTGTACAGACACACTGAGTCAAGGAAAAGAGGAAGAGAAGACTGAGATTAGATAAGGAATCTGGTTGGGAGATGGAGTAAAAAAGGAGAGGAAGGGGAGAAATCAACAATGTTTAGTGCCAGAAGAGGGAATTGGGACTAGTTTGGCAGGAAATCTGTGTGTGGGGAGGGATAGAATGCCAATGCATTTGTGTTTCAGTATGGATAAAGAGCATGTTTTTTGAAGCAAACTTCATCATGGCCCTGTTCATCAGTTCACATCCCAGAGTGGTCTTGGTGAGCATAAATTGGAATTCTTTACCAGAAGATGTGTCCCAGAAAAGCACCTGATGGTCTCCAGCAGCTACAGAATACAGTCCATGGGATCAGACTAGAATTAGGCCCAACGAGACACCTGGAATTTTGTAGTGTGCATGCTGGGTCTTCAACACCGTTTCAGTCTAGACATCCCTTTACTTTGATTGGTTTACTTGAGGCTGTTATAGGTAGTATGAAGTCTCCTTCTGTACTTTAATGGTCTCTTTTGTCTTGAAGAAACTTCTGTGTAAGAACATTGGCTATTTCATTACTTATTTTGCACTGCATTTCCTTAAGATCCTTTCCCTTGAAGGGCTGCTTCCCTATGTCTTTCATGTTTTCTTCGGTGCATGTATTTGGCTTTGCCTAGATTCCTTTCATTAGGCATATGTGTGGGTCAGCACAAAGCCCAGCAGCAGGGTCTTCTGGAATTATGCTTGATGCCAGAGAAGATGTGGGAGGCCACTGTAATAAGATTCCAAATATTTTGAGATTTTTAATTCCTGGATCATTGTTTGCAATGATTGAGAGCAAAAAGGTCTTTGATCAGAATCAGGGAGCCAGCAAATAAGTTCTGAACAAATACACAGAAAGAGAAATTTTTTATAGACCTGAAATGAACCCTCTGGCCTGCTATAAGAGGAGAGAGGGAAAAATCCCAACTGGCCCATATGTAAAACAGTAAATGGGTCCACCATGGCCCACATGGAAAAATAAATAAAACCTGCTGAATTGGATTGAGTTTAGGAATGTGGCTCCTTTATTTTGATCCTGGGGATTAGCTTCCAGTCTTACCATAGCAGGGAGTCTGATCTTGCTCTCATTGAGATCCAAAATCTAAATCCGCATTAACACCATAGAAACAGGATCAAACCTTGCCATCTAAAGTAAAAGCAATCCGGGAGCTTAATCAGCAAGTGCTGTGTGTAGTGTGCACACAGTTGCTGGGAGAGTTTCTGGGTGAGAGTGGAGGGAGATGGCTCAGATGCTACTGTGAATCCCTATCCTGGAAGCAGTGTTAGAAAAGAGAGGCTATATCTCACCAGTTTCTCAGTTTTTAAGGTGAGCCTTAATCTGAGCTCAGATGTTAGAGTTTAGTGTTTCTGCATGTATCAGATGATTTTGGGCTAATTTGTTTTCAGTTTTACGCAAAGGTCAGCAATTAACTTTCAAACAGACTGAAATACTATAAAGGGGGAAAAAAGGCAATTAAAAATTCTCAGTATAGATTTCAGGGTATGTTTTCGTAAGAGTTCACTGCTTTTAGCAGTGTGGACACTACAGATTTAATGGGAAATGTACAGCATAACCATTTTAAATGGGTTTACAGAGCCTTGTGTTTCTTAAGGGGAATGAATACATTCAGCTGAGACTGGAGGCCTTTGGAATACATAATTCTGGAGCAAGACCTGAAGAACCATAACTATTGTTTTGAAGCTACCCCAAGGAGAAGGAGGAGTCCTTTATGGTCGGTCCTGTCTCATGTCTTCCAAATCCTCATCTCTATTCAGAAGTCAAAAAATCTCACATTTATTTTTTCCTATAATTTACTTCATCTCAAGGAAAGACTGCCCCAGGTCATAATTATCTCCGTCAGGTTACAAAAATCTCCTGCTGTCAGACTTCTTGACAGGTTTGTGGGCTGCAGAGGTTGACTGCTGCTGTGGCGGTGAGCTTAGTCATCTCTAATGCAAATAAAACAGTTTCTGGTAATATTGTCTCTGCCGCAGAGAAACACCAAATTTAGCACCCCCGTGAGACTTTTGGACCATATCAGAGAGTGCTTGGGTGAGGGTGGAATGTCTGTAGTACTGCTGAAGGAATGTGAGGCATCCTGAAAAGGGATCTGCAGGGGCTGCCGGGGCGAGCAGAGCTGCCTGTGGGGAGGTGCAGGAAGCACAGCAGGATGACCCTGGTTGCTCTCCAGAGGAGCAGCCCTGCACATGTGTGCACATCTGCAAATCTGGGCTGTGTCCATGGAGCACGGGCTGCCCTTGGTTCCACTTCAGAGCAGCACTTTGTGTATTCTGAACTGGCCAGGATCTGACTTTTACTCGAGGTTCTGTGCGGTGAGTGGTTGTTGGTTGTTATCAGGATGGGATTCAATTCCCCACCAAGTAAGGACAGATGGGCCCCTCAAACCTGCTTTCTCTCACATACTGTTGAGCACATGTGAATTCAGTAGTTATTTCCTTACTTTAAAGATATACACTCCCACTACCTCCTGGCTATCTTTAGCAATTCCTCAGATGAAAAAACAAGATGCAAAAAGATATTAAGTGGTTCAGTAGTTAATGTTTTTTCCAGGACTCCTTAGTTGTATTATTGTTTTACTGTAGTATTTTTCACTCTAGTGGAATACACAAGTATGAAATTAATAAAGCTCGTATTTTATTGCATCCAAAATAAATTGTTATATTTAAATGTCCTTCCTAGAAACTGACGATATAAAAACTGTAACATAAGAAGGTGTTTATTTCAGAAAAAATAATTGCAGTATTTTCTTGAAGTATTCTGAACATTTGGCAGGAAATCATACTTATGCTAAGGAGATGTAAACCAGAAGCTGATAATTTAGCATCTACTATAAAGGGGTCTGGTTTAAAGTGGAAAGAAACATTTTTCAACTATTATTTAGTTAAAATTAAACTCAACTATTATTCCTCTAAATATTTTATGAGTAATTCTGGATCCAGTGTATTACTGACCTTCAGCACACATTACTTTTTGTATTTGCAAAAAGGGACTTCCTCTGCACCAGCCACTGAATGTGCATCAGTTCCATGACAGAATCTTGTGCAGGGTGCAGCTGCAGAGGGCACATGTGGCAGGTCCTGCCTTACAGAAGTTGTACAGTTGGGCCATGATGCAAGTGGGTGACAGCTCCTTGGATGCTTCTCTCTTCCTTTTGTGGATATCCCTGTGGATACCCTTTTCTGGGAGGACTGCTTATGTTGGCCTGAGGGTCTCTAGTCTGTTGACTTGACTGGTAACTCAGTTTGCTTGGGCAAATCACAGATTTCCTACGTTTGAAATGAAAAGTAATAACTTTCTGCCTTTGTAAAATGCCCTGAAATAAGTGTGTTGCACATTTATATATGAAGAGGCCTTTCAGGCAGCCAAAAACTGTTTTGTATTGACATGTCCTGTTGGGGGCTGGTTTGGTTTATAGTTAATTTTAAATTGAGCCTCTTACTGGAAGAAATGATCTTATATGGTAAGTTAGATGCAGACACTGTTATAACATATACCTTATAGCTATTATATATTTGCTCTTAACTGGTTTGTAATTGGTTAAGGGTTAGTGTTAAGTAGATGATTTATTTCCTGTAAGTCCTGCCACTTATTAAAGTTGTGACCTGCTGCAGGAAATGAGGTGTGGGCAAAATGAGACTGAACAGCTGCAGATTTTTGTAAGGGGGAAGGACTACTTAGCAGATTCCTTATGTCAATTCAATGATTAGGAAATAAAACTAGGACAACAGAGTGTAAATATGTTCCTAATACACTACTGACATTTCAGATGTTATTGTTAATAGCAAATTATTTTCCAAGAGAAAGCAAGATTTAGAAGTCCATTTGTAGGTCTTAATAATTGCATGGCATAGCAAACAGACTCAGTACACTGTACTTAATAAAGTAATGTATTATTTTTAATAGAAAAATTGTGAAAGCTGTGAAATATTTCCTTAGACACATTGGCAGTTTTCAGTCTAATTATGTGATGTACAAATTCCCTGATGAAAGATAACTTCTAAAGCAGTTGTTTAACTTTCCTAGGGGAAGAAACTGTGATTGCTGTGCCACATGGGAGTCGCAGTGTGAGAATTACCCTGAAAGGACCAGCACACCTTGGTATGACTGAGCTGTCTCATGTATTTGTTCATAGGCAAAAGACAAAATCAGAATTTTGTATCTGAACTCATCCAGTCTTTGGTAATATGGGTAAGATCATGACCTTGATACCTTGATTCCTCTTCCCATCTTTAGTATCCAGCCTGGAGATAGTCCTAAAGAACATTGGAAAGTCTACCTGGTAAAAAGAAATAGAATACATTGTGATGGTTTCCGTTCCTTCTATTTAAACCAATAGAAGGTGTCTCAAATAGAGAATACACTTAAACAATATGCAAAAAAAATTACATACAGATGATTATGTGTGGAATCAACAACTTTTGCACAACTCAGCCCCAGATTTCAGTTGAAGTGCCTGACAGGTGATCCAGGTACAAATGAAGTTGGGTGAACAACTACAGAAGTCCTGTTTCCTTGCAATTCTTTTGGCCATTTCAAACCACCAATGAGAAACACTTTGCTATTCTGACAGAAGATTGTTTTCCAATATTTTCTTACAAATTTGATGGTAGTACTTATGGCAATTTCTTTATCCACAGGCTTAGTTTGCATAGAGAGTTAATGTTTTCAATGGTAAGTGGTGCTGCCATACCAAGCAATGAAATAAACTATCCATTTAACTCTGAACAATTTTTTATTTGTAGAAGAGGCAGATGTAGTCTGGGTCATAGAAATAAAAAGAACTTAATCTCTCAGATATGTAAACAGAGTAAAAAATGCATTTTATTTGAAAATTGCTCATCAGTTTGTTTGCTTTCAAAAATACATTGTCATGTCTTTTCAAAGAAAAAAAAACTGAAATTAAACTTCCTCTTCAGAACAGTTCCAGAGAGACAATAACTTCTAGATATACCACTTATATAAAAAATGTACAAAGCTGAACTTATATTGAAATAAATAACATTCCTTTAAAACTGTTACAGGTAACGTGTGAAGGAGTGATCTTGACCATTTCAGGTCAGGGCTCTTGGACTTTCTTAAGTAGTTCTGCAGAAGGAAGTTGTTGTTTCAGCTTTGTATGAGGGAAAAGTACTAGATTGAGTGGCTCCTGGGGGATTTCTGGAAAGCTCCTGAGGAATGCAGCAGCAGCTCAGTAACTCAGTACAGAGTGCTCCTGGCTCCCTACCCAGGGTGGTTCCGTAAAGAAGCTGTGGCTTGGCATTACCTTTGTTAGTTCGCTCTCAAGCTGGACGAGAACTGTGAAATGTTCCCTTAACCACTTCCACCAGCACATCTGTTTGCAAATCTGCAAGGATTTAGACATTTTTTACCTAAAATTAAAATTGTAGAGGTGAAAAGTAATGGAGAGCTGTTGTGAGGAGAGAGGTGGCAATGGCTTCTGGCTTGGCTTCATAGCCCAGTCTCCAAGAGCCGAAGCTTGAGAGGTGCTTCTCCACCTTCCCCCTGTGGGTGTTCATGGGTGTTTGTCACTTAACAAAAGATACTAAATGATCCTTTGTCTGCAACTCCATAGACTTCAGTGTGGGTGTGCTGGTATAATTAAAGCCAGAATTTTAAAAATAATTGCCTATAATTACAGGTTACATTTGTCAGAAATGTTTTTCCTGGCTTGCAAGAAGTTGAATTTAACAGGTGAAAGAGGGATTACTTATTGCTGCAATTTTATACTGCCTCCTGTTGCAAGTATATCTTTGTCCTTCGAGCAGAGTCTGCAGCAATAGCAAAAACTTGAAGAGCACTATGGAGTGTCTGGCACTTTTCCCTTTATCTTGTGTTCAGTGGTGCTTCATTCTGGGTTTATGGTCTGGTCTTGTTCCAGGAAAGCACAGCTGCTGGACTAATCAAAAATGGAAATGTGGTTGGAGATGTAGCACATAACAGACTTGAAAAAATGCTATGAGCATTGTTTTGCAACCAGCAGTTAGTGTTTGAGTAAGGACTGCATTTCTTTGTAGAATAGAATAAGGTTAGAATAAGGTCTTCTTTTGTGTCTATGGGCACTTTAAGACAGGAAACAGCTTCATCAGAGAGCAAAGGTGTTACTTTGGGTTTTTAACAAATAGGGCCCTCCTGTACTTCTGCCTACTTGGGTTTGGTGAAAGATTTGGTGGAAAATAACCAAGTAATTAGCATAAAAATGGGTCAGAATAAAAAGTTTCATTGTGTTGGTTTTGTTTTTGATTTAGACTGTATTATGCCTTTTCTAGTAGTTGTTTTAAGAACATTAGAATCAAAAGAAAGACTGAAAGTTCCCTGAAATTAATCTTCCAGCAGAAGAAACAGGAAAACCAGAAGCTAATATTTTTACAAGTGGCTAATGCTAGATAACTGAGTTCGTGAACTTAGGGAGGTTAAACGTTACTGAAAGGAACTGAAATATTTTTCTTTTTGTCATTTTTTTCTCTATTCACAGTGATTTGCATTAGGTGACAGCATTTAGCTGTGTGTTTGTGCACTGCTCTGTCTTTGACAGATGTCCAGAGGAGCACAGTGTTGATTGTTACTTGCATTTAGAGAAGAATGCATATTTTGCATTGTGCTACCTACAAATGAATCAAACGAATCAGCTTTTGAGCAGCACCATGACTTTCTCTTTATTGCACTGGGCGCAGGAGCTGTTTCCCTGGAACTCTTCCTACATTTCTCTGCACAGTGAGGTACCTGCCGTGGGTTCTCTGTACCACACTGCCCTGCTCCTTCCTGCCTCAAAGAGTGTGGGGGGCTTCAGCCATGGGGCTCCTGTCCACAGCTGGGCAAGGCATTTTCTGTTTTTGTCAAGGGAGAGGAAGCAACTAAACACGGATGCTTATTGGTCTTTCTCATCTGGAGGCTCAAGAAAATGATTTAGTATGGGGAAGCTTACTCCTGAAGTCAAACTTCTCAGGACTCTGCAGAACAAATAAGTATTTGGTGAATTCTTTTCTAAACCTTGTCATGAAACAAGTTGATCAAAACTTTGTTCTCAGTTACTTCCCTGAAATCAATAAATGAACAGTTTTTAGGGATGAATTGCTCCCTAATAAACATCATTATATTATGTATATGTTAAATACACTAAAAGCTTGATTTCACCCTGTTTTAGAAGCCTGTGATAGCAAGCACTGGGTACTCCTGAGCAGGAATGTATTGCATCAGGGGTTATCCACTGTGCTCCTCATCTCCCTGTGTGACACAGGGGAAATGTGAGCAGCTGTTCTGAGCTTCAGTGATGTGACCTCCAGAGATACAGACCATGACTCTGTAGCTGGACCTTGCAAATAAACACATGATGTGCATCCACATCTATTGTAGCTCTAATGTAAACGAATGTCAGCTCTCAGGGAGTTACTGTCTTGTTGGCTGCTGAACAATATTAATGGTTTCTGCTTAGAAAAACATCAAAAATATTTTTTTATTAAGAAAATTAGTAAAAAGACTGGTCAGAAATGCAGCTGAGGTCACCAAATAAATATTTTCATCATCTTTTTGCCGCTGGATGCCTTGCCTTGTAATCTTAAATGCTAGTTTCAAAGGCGTCCTGTACTTCTGAGGATCTTACTAATTTGTTTAGAGTTGGAAGCACTTGAGATTTGATTTTACACTTGTTTAAAAAAATTAGACAGTGACAGGCACCATGCATTATTACTTTCTTTTAAGCAGTGGTTGTTATCAGGCAGTAGGTTTGTGATTTAAGCAGTAAGTTTTGGATCCAGGTTTGCCTAATCTAAGAATGCTGAGTTCCATATATTTTAAAGGGTTATTTTGTAATGCAGTCAGGAAAGGACACTTCCATTGGAGTGACAAACAGAAACATGTAGTAATCATCTAAATACTTGCTTTTTCTGGGATTGGTTTATGTCTATTGGTTCTTAATGGAAATGTGTTGAACAGCGAGGCACGTTGATTCCCAGAGATTTATGTTTTCTCTTTGACAAAGTACATTTTATTCACCACTAGATTCATACCCTATGATTAACATAAAGTTATTTCCTAGAAACAAATCCTTCCTGAAACTTCCTTCCAGCCATGTATGTGATCTTTGTTATACCTGTGAGCACACTGGAACCTTTTGCTTAAAAGCTTGGGATAATGGTGATGTGTTTTCAAGGAATTTAATGAATTCTATAATTTTTTTATTCTCTTTGTTGTGGGGGCTCCAGAATACACTTTTATTTAAAAAATATGAAGGAAGAAAACAGTTAATGGTGGATTACAGAAATTAGAGTATGTATTCAGTGCAGGTAAAACCAGATGCTTTTAACCTAAATGGTCTAGGCCGATTTAGGTAACTGTTTAAAGTACCCAAAAAGGCAAGGTAGTGGGAGAAAGAGGGTATTTATAGCTCATCAAAAAATTCCTTTTAGCTTGCCCTGAGCTCATCTGAGATTCATGCTTTTCTCATGCAGTGCTCTGGTAGATTGTAACCAGACCTATGTATTTCAAGTCAAGCATGTTACTGTGCCTATCTGCCGTATTACACAGAGCCCAAAATTCTATCTTGATTATGAATACCTTCCTTTAGCTTTGTCCACTTGCAGTTCAGTCAGTTTGCTGGAATTGATTTAACCTTAGAATGCTTCTTCTGTCTTCTGGAGGTTTTGGGCTGTTAGTTTAATCTGTTTCCAAGGAGTGGAGAACAATTCAGAAAGGGTTTTCATCACCACCTGTTCTGGGAAAGGGCCATCCCTCCCCCAGGCCGTGCTACAGCTGCCCACCTCCTGCTCCTGGCCCTGCTTTTTCTTTGCATGGGAAATGCTCAAAGCTGAGTTAATGATCTTGGGAGAGTGATTCAGGTTTTGAGGTGAGTGGCAGGTGGGTTTGGCACTGTTCAGGCATCTCTGGAGACCAATTGCTCAGATTGCTTGGCTTTGGAGTTGCATGGAAGTATGAGGTATTTTTCTATATATTGATTCTATCAGTTTTGAGTTTCAGCTTTTCCTGCTCAATCTGTTGCTTATACCAAGTATTACTGAGCACATGATGTAGGAAAAACTGTCTCAGAAGTGCTTCTGGTATGAAAGAATAATGTGTTCAGACAGATGTTCCTGTTTTGACTTGTCTTGCAATTATCTATCAGCCTATAATCTGAAGCAGTTAATATTCTCACCAGGTACTCTGGGTGTGTTTTTAGTGCACATATGCAGCTGGTACTTGCAAGGCAAAGTTATAAACATTACTTTCTGAGTTTCTTGAAAACAAAAACCTGTTTAAGTTTACTAATTGCATGTTTCTTCTTCAGTTATAGAGTCAAAAACACTACAAGGTGAAAAGGGAGAGCACAGTTTTAATGCTCCTGGAATATTTGTCATTGAAAATACAACTGTTGAGTTTCAGAAGAGTACAGACAGAGAAATCATAAAGATCCCAGGACCTCTTGGAGCAGATTTCATTATCAAGGTGGATTGTGTGAATGTACAAATATACAAAGTTATTGCAAATACATGCAACACAGTGGTGGCTGCCCACCAGATTGTAGCAATACAACAAAATCTTTTAGCTAGGAAATAAGAAATCTTCGTTTCAGTCCATTGATCATTTATGCTAAGAAAATCCAAAGAAATTAAAATGCTATGTTTCATGTCTTTGCTGTGGTGTAGAGTACCACAGAATCTTTAATGGTAAAAATGGCCAGGATATTTGTTTTAAATAATGCTGGAAGAATAACAGTGTGGCCCTGTGCAGTGGATTGAGCTAATCCAATTGCAGACTGCCACCTACTGAACTGAGCACTGCTTCCAGCAGCACCCTAAAATATCCCTCAGACTTTGCTTATCCAGCCACTGACAGTTTCTAATTCTTTTAAATTTCTTTTCTGTCCAGAACACATACCAGTGGCTTGCATCACACATCAAGATATTTATATGTAGAAACATACCAATATTTGACTGCCAAAGGAAGACACTCATACAGCTTGCCATTGGAAAGGACAGATGTTTCAGTATTATCACAACACTTGGCTTTATCTATCACATTGCAGAAATAGAATTTCAGTGGTTTTCCTTTTGCATCTCCACTAATATGTGCAGTGAGACTTGCCTGACTGTGAATCAGTGTGAATGGATCACTTATAGACTTCTTTCTGCAGAAAATTTTAAAATTTTTGCTGACAAAGATATAAACCAAAAGACTGTATCTGAGAACTTTGCTGTTCAAGGATAGATAATCAAATGGTCACATTAATTCCCTGAAGAATTTGAAAAGCAAAGCAACATTCACATGTTTGACTATTGGAAACTTCAATTCAATGGCTACTCCAGACTTTTCTTTTTATGTCTGTTATCACCTTACTCTGCACTGCTATTATGTATGAACTGTGTTTTGAAATGGGATGAACAGTTTAAGCATGGTGTACACATGTGTTGTAATGGAAATTTCTTCAGACCAGGTATTCTGGATCAAAAGAGAGTGTGGTTCAGTTCTTCTTCTATCAACCCATCAGTCATCAGTGGAGGCAAACAGAGTTTTTCCCCTGCACAGTGACGTGTGGAGGAGGTAAGTAATGACAATTCTTCAGGAGTGATAACAGCAGAAGTTTCAAAGGAGCTGATTTACAACCTTTGTTTTGCATTTTTGTTGATTAAATGTCTGTGTTTCTCTGTACACTGGTAATTCCTCAACAAAATAAATAACACAGTAGCAGCTAAGCAGGTTGGTTAAGCTGCTATCAGGTTTTTACATGTTGTTACTAGAAGTCATGTTTTTCCATAATTTTCATTTGAGTAAGAACATTGACTAAGAAATAAAAGCACAACATTGAAAATGGAAAATTGCAGCTATAATGGATATTTGGGGAAAGTAAGCAAAGGAACAGAAATCAGAAATTATCAGGAGAAGAAGAAGTATTTCTGGTCTCAGCAGTACACATGAGGGAGAGTTTTAGAGTATTTAGCTGAGAAGTTAGTTATACAGAAAGCAGAATAAGTAAATAGAATTAAAAGTACCTTTGGCTGATCATAGACATTTAGTCCTGATGGTAGCTAGAGCAGCACATGGAGTGCTGTAGCATCTACTCCTGGTTTAAGCACAGCAGCTTAGATGAAGTGTAGCTCTGCTCTGCTGCAGCTCATCCAGCCCAACCCACTGCTTCTCATGTCTGGTTCTGTAGCAAAAGCTTGAGCTCATGGTAGGAGGAGTGTTTGACTTTGGAGATAGCAGTTTCCCTTCAGCTAGCATTTCCCAGGTCACCTGCAAAACAGACGGGGATGCTGGTGATAGCGATGTAGGGAGTTTCTGGAGAGTGCAAATATGGTTTAAATAGTACTTGGGACATGAATAAAGAGAGTGAGAGATGTTTAAAGCACAAGCAGAGTCTGGGGATCTTTTGAAGGACCATCCATTTTGGCACTTGCTCCTCCCTGTAATCTGAAATGCAGACAATATATGTGTATGATATATAGTCCCACAGGAAACTACTGTATCTTACGAGATACTTGGCCTCATGAAGTGTGATTCTTGCTGGAGCTGTGAGTGGCAATGCATATCCTCTGATGATTCCGTCACACTATGTTTATAATTTTTTTCCTTAACCTGTCTGACAAGGGAAGAAGTATAAAGCATCACAGTTACTTTTGAGGACTGCGTGTAAACACCGGATAGCCCAAGGATGTATTTCCCTTCAAAGGTGTTGGCTCAAATCCAGCCTTATTCAGACTGCTGTTATGGTTTGAAAATTATAGCTACATGTCAATTTCTTTGAAATTTGCCAGGGTGTTCAAAGCCCTGCTTTGTGGCTGTTTGCCTATAATATAAAACTGGTACCTTTATCAGAGGGTCTTGGCAGTCCTCAGGGAGGACAGGAACTGAAGAAGCACTAAAACCAAGCTGCTCAGTCATGACAGAAGTAGTGTTGAGAACAGCATGTTACTGAGCATGCAGGGAAGTTGAATTGCAGCTGCCTAGCTTTAACCTGTTATCTTAAAGTGGATTTAGTGTCCAGATTGTCTGTTTGGCTTCTGGTACTGGCAGTAAAAGAAAAAGTTCCTCACAACAGAGATTTGGAATTAGTGCATTGCCATTCCTCAGTTGGATGCTGCTTCTTTCTTTAAAGTTGTGATCTCCGTGTGTTGGAAGCGGTATCTCAGAAAGAGTCAAGCTTGATTGAGGAGAGTGTTTAAAACTTGTTTCTATTGTTTGCAAGTGACATTTCTTCTGGGTCCTTTCAGTACTTAGAAGAACTGAAATATAGATGCTGGGAGCACTGGAACTGCTTAGTTCTTTATAGTTATCACTCTCATGCGTGATGACACTTCGAATGAGCCAAGAGGCACACAACTGAAGCCACTGATACTTGATACTTTGCATTTTCAGTAGGCATTGGGACTTGTGCTGTTAGTTTGTTGACTCGGTTTGATTTTAATTCTTGTGGTTAAAAACTTTTTTCTTTGCACATACCGGAACATTCTCCTCCTCTCCTCAGTTTAAGTCCAAGTAAGCTTTTTTGAATGAGTCTTTTTTTCTTAGCCAAAAAATCAACCTAGTGGTTTATAAAACTCAGATCCCTTCTTGCAACCAGTCTCCACACATATTTTGTTATTTGTTTTTCACCAAGTAGTTAGTTCAAGTCTCTTTTGTTGGCTCTTCAACTCAGAATGTTCTTGATCTTATTTCTTGGTTTTCTACAGTTCCTTAGCAATGTTTTTGGATCTCATCTTCAATTCCTCTGGCTTTCTGTCTCAAGTATTTATTTATTTTATCGTGAATGACTGTTCTATATAGTTCTCCAGCATACTGGTAACTCCTCCTTGGAGGAGGGCAGTTATAAATTGTAGAACATGTACTAGAACCATATGGCTTCATAGTTTTGCCTTGTGACAGGTGAGCTGGTGCAGTACAAGTATTCCTGCATCACAAGGAAATTTGTGTGCCTTTACACATAGAATATTAGTAAAATAAAGTGCTGGACACTCATCTAGTGTTAAGACTAGGGCTAATGTAATTATTATGCTGAATTGCCTTAAATGAAGGTCTGGTTGCATGTTTCCTGCTCAGGGTTTCCTTGTTTAAAAGCAAACCAGAAAAAAAAAAGAGTAAGGCAGAAAATTAATTCAGTGGGGAGATAAGGCTGTTTTACTTTATCTCCATTACAAAAATTAACTTTGCCCCTGCGTTAGGTTATCAGCTCAATTCAGCTGAATGCGTGGACATCCGTCTGAAGCGTGTTGTTCCTGACCACTACTGTCATTACCATCCAGAAAACAAGAAACCAAAGCCCAAGCTGAAAGAATGCAACATGGATCCCTGCCCTTCTAGGTCTGTATGGCAAATAAATTTGTGTGTGACACAGGCAGTTACTAAGGAAGAAGGAAATGTATTAACTTAATTTCAATTCTTTTTGTGTTTGAGGCTGCTTAATCTTGGTTGGTTATTGAATGTGCTAAAGGCTGATAGCTCTGACACTAGATGTGTGGCACTTCTTCAGTGTCGTAGAACTCAAGATTTTGGTTATACAGAGATATTGTAAATACCAGTTTGTTCAAGTGATGCCTTTTTCCTGCTGTTAGGGAAATGAAACGGTTAAAGGGGTTGGGGTCTTTACCTCAGTATTTTAATAAGGATCCTGTTTGATGCATCCGCTTCACCCAGGTGACGTGTGGCAAAATGCACACCCCTGTCAGTCATACACACCAGTTATAGACTTTACACATTAGAATATCTAACAAGGGGGCCCAATAATGAGGCTGGGGTGGGCTAACCCCTAGTTTACAGAATCCTCCTGTCAGGAGACCTTGGGTTCCTGAGATAGTAGGATGTTTGGTCTCCCTGGCTCTGCAGTTCTGGGGTGTTTAGTCTCAGGCTTGCAGAACACTTACAAAACACTAAGCACTAAACTAAGTAAAAGATTGCAAGTGTGCATACTGCTAATACTTGTGGATACAGAGAACTGTGTAAAAGGTATATAAAAGAAAAGACAAAAATCATTCTGGCATCACAAGGGCTAATTCTGCTTTGACTATTGCTGATTAGTACAGCAGTAGTGTGAGGATCTTGTGAGGTTGTGTGAAGAGGACAGAAAGTTTGCCTATTTTTGGGTTTATTGGTGCTGCCGTTCAGAACCTCTCAGCAGCCAGACAGAAGCTCCAGTCAGTGCAAATTTTGGTACGGTTTAACTTGCTTTATTCTTGTGCCTACCACGAAAGTTTGATTCTTCATTGGTACTGTAGTGTTGATGATTTAATAATTAAAGCTTGGGTCTATTTGTTTGGGTTTTTGAAAACTAGGAATTTTTTAAAAAATCATTCAAAGTAAATATCCTTGTGGTACATATGCCACAGGACATTAGTGCCAAATTGTAAAGGCTATAGTACACATAAATTGTATTGAATTGCACTACAGTATTTCAAACTAACTTTTGGATTGTCTGGTGAGGTTTCCTGGCTGTGCTAAAGAATCTTAAAATAACATCACAATATCAAGTCCCAGAACCTCACATTAATATGCCAGCTGGCTGAGCTAGAGTTATATGCAAGAAAAGGAAACACTCTCAATGGATTTCATTTCCTATGGCTAAACTGTCCATTTCCTTTCATTCCTGTTGAACATAATCATTGATAGTGACCTCTAACAGTTATAGATGTGCAGACTTTCAAGATTTTTTCCTGGAGAGTCAATCACTGTATGAAGCAGAAAGGCTCCAGTAATGCTTGATGGCAATGGGTGCCAAATGTTCCAAAGCTGGAATAGGAAAATTGGGAGGAAAGAAAGGGTATAATTATATTTTACCTTGCAAGTTTAGTTTATACAGCCAGGAAAAGGAGAGTACTACTGGAAATAATACCATATTTCCTAGCACTGGAAGTAAGGCTTTATGCCTGCTCCATGCTGTGCAGTTCAAATAAATATCTCTAGAAGGGTCCAAAGCAGCATTCAGGACCTATCTAGGATAAATCCTGTGATGCATTTATTTCACTGCACTCATTTGTTGCAGATAGAAATATGTGAATATTTTCTTGTTAATGAAGGGTCACTGATAATAAATTTCTCTGCTGGAGGCTTGCTCATTTAATATTTTATGGTGGTATGAAATAGGAAAACTCTATGGTGAATAGTTTTTTATCCATGCAGAAAAAGTTAAGATTATACAAGTTATAAGGTTTGCCATAAGACTCAGAAGTAAGATTTCTTCATTTCACATTGGGAATTGCTTACTTCAAGCATGATCACATAGAAGTATGTACTTGATGTACAGTCTTAGGTATGAAAAATAATGATGCAATATTTATTTTCTTTGACAGTGATGGATTTAAAGAAATCATGCCCTATGATCACTTCCAGCCACTTCCTCGGTATGTATAATCAGGATAGCATATGTGTCAGCTTTAGCACACTTTTCACTGCAAATATACTATTTTAGTACTAAGATAATGGAACATATTTTGGGTTTTTTTTCTATACAGGAGGGTAAGTTTACCACAGTCCTGTAAACATTTCTGAAGGTTGTGATTTATTTTAGTGTGCTCTGGATGATTAGCTTAACAGTCAGAGGTTAACATGCTCTCCTTGAAAATACCAATGTGAAGTCTTTAAAATAAACAGTTGTCCCCCTCAGCCTTCTCTGGCTGTAGTGCTGAGAAGAGCATCCTCTTTACACTGCATGTATGAATTCTTGTCTTGAAAGGATTTTATTTTGACATTGTATGAGATTTTTTAGAACAGATCTCGCTATGTACAGGCTTCTGGAAATTCTTTTTCTTTTGAGAGGTTTTGTCCTTCTCTTTATATCTACATTCTATTTATTGACATCAAAGATGACATGTCACTTTCAAGATACTGAATTGTTGTAATATCTATTGCCTTAAATTAGGTCATCAGAGAACAGTTTGTTACTTTCCCCCCCCCCCCCCCCAACACCTGAGTCAATTACAAGGATTTAGAACTTCACATGAACCCTTAGATGTTTTATAAAGAATGTTAGGATTAAACAATATTGAGTCACATTTGCTTTTAATGTAAAGAATTGTAGTTGATGAGTTAGCTGCATATTTATCTGAGTTGAACCTCTGCTTTATTATGTCATGTAATGAATAATGTGTGTTTTTCTAAAGAAGTAAAGATATGAAATAATAAGAATGAAATCATATACTTGCACAGCTCAGTGGAGCTACTGATTACAGCTGATATAGATGTCATAGTTTATATCTGTAGCAATTTGTCCTCGTGGATCTGCTGTTCTGTGATGTACTTAGGCTGTTATACATAGATGGGGATTTTGTTCCTCTGCAGCTTTATCCTGTAGAGTTCTCTAATTTTATTGTGTCTCTCTCCCTTTCCGTTTCTTCTACCAATGCCTTTGTACTTCAGATCTCTCCTAGAACTCAGCTTAATGTATTTGCAGGAGTATTTCATCTTCTGAATGACTTAGGGCTTGGAGACCACTTGGAAGAGAAATTTAATCCCCCTTTCTGTGCTTTACTGTGCTCAGCACATTTGCATGACACTGTGGTGAGATAGATTATGTCTGTGATAAAACTGTGGGCAGGTTCTCTTATTTCAAACACTAAGAACTACAGACAGAGGCCCACCTCATTTCAGCACCTCAGTGTGTTCTGTCAGAAAGTATCATGGTCTTCCTGGGTGATGCTTCAGAGCAAGGTCTGTAAAACAGCAGCGGCCAAGCAGGGCTCAGAGCTGGTGCCAGCAGGAAGGAGAGAGGAAATAGGCCGTGTTGTACTGGAAGGGCTAGTAAGGAAACACCACAAAGGCGTAGAAACACCTTTTCTTGCAGGAATTGCTGGAAGAAAACAGCAGCTGAAAGTTTGTTTACCTGCATCAGGAGGTGCTTTTGGTCCAGTGTGGATGCAAGTCCTGTTCCAGTGCAGGAGGATTTGTCTGTGCTGTTGCCTGGCAAGGAACTAGAATTACCTTGTGCTGGCTCTGCTGGACTTGTGCCACCTTTTTATTTTCTTTTCCTACCTGTTTCTTGCATGGTTACCCAGGATTGTTCTTGCAGAGTAGTTGGAAAACCAAAGCACTGGATATGTGCAGTGGCAAAGGTGTACAGACTCCTTCACCTCAACCAGCAGTCCTACATCACTCCTCCTACATAACACCAGGGCCATGTGGAGGCTGCCTTGCAGTCCTGTGCTGTTTACCACTGCCTTCTCATTCACACAAGGAAGTTGTGGGAAAATTGTGGTGTGCACCACAAGATCTTGAAAGAGTTCTCCTGTGGCTAGAGTTGTAAATGCCCCACTGAAATATTTTTACAGATGGAGGATTCTTTTGAAATAAATAGAAAAAATTTCCCAGGATGAAAATTTTCTTTTAAAGCTTTTGGAATGCCTCCATTTATTTCAGACTTGTTGGACTGTTGAGGATCCCTTGACAGCTGTGGGTTCTGGAAAGCATCTCCTTGACTGCTTGCCCAAGACCCCCCTTTTCCCCAGTAGCCATGGACCTCACTCCATCTTGAAAATGCTTGTGGGAGTATGGGATCTGGAGTGTGTTTGAAACTGATGAGATAAAGAAAAACAACTGTAAAACTTCATGCTATAAACACTTGCAAGCCTTATATTACACATAGCACAGTGAGCCTTAAATATATAAATCCATGAGCTGCTAATTCATTAAATAGCTAATTGCTCTTTAGCTCCTGATTCTTTAGAAAGAAAATTAGTTAGCACTGGCCATTCATGTAAGTCAAACAGTGTAACTCTTGCTATTCACATGTGTTTTGTTATTGGGATAAGATATCAGTGTCTCAGCTTGTAGCTTTATTCAGAATTCTTTTGAGGATATACTCCATGGTTAATGTCCCATGGCTTGCTCTGTGTTTTGTACCCATTTTTCTGTTGAGCTTAAGCATGATTAATATGTTTTTGTAGGCAGCTTAATGAATTAGTTAAAATAGGAAATGTCCTTGATTTACCTGCTGCATCATAAAAAGTAGGTTGCTCAAATTTACCTTTGATTTATAGGCCTTTGCTTCATTGACTCTGATATTATGATTTCCTTTATAACAACCAAGTTACTCTTGATTAATTGATTTTGATGGGATATTGTAATACTTGCTGATCCATTCTTCACAATGGATATAACTATTTTCATGATCTTTTCTGAGCCTCTGCAGTTGTAATAGACATAAGATTTAACTAACAAGACATTGATGAACCTTAAGATGTACTGAAGGACTCAGTCATTTCCAAGGGCTTGGCTTTGGTTCATGTGGGTGGTGGAGAGAAAGCAAGAGATAGGAAGTGAAGAGTGAGGAGATTGTGTGGGGGTCATTGGAACCTATTGACAAATGCTTTGATAGAAACTTGTTATCTCTAAATGTGACAGGAGCAGGACATTATTAAGTTAGGGTTTTTTTGGCAGGTGATTGCTTAAATGTGCTTAAATGTGTAGGAACGAAACTGAGTTCCTAAAATTCTCCACGTCACTCTCACTTCAAATGGTGCAACATTTTCCATCTTTATTGTAGTTAGGTTTAAGATTGTGAATAGATGTCCATTTTGAAAATATGTCTTCCCAGCAGATTGCTTATCTCTCTATTAGAGGCTACCACGTCAGAGCTCTGCTGATTCCCAGGCTTTTCTTAATCCTAAGTTTTCCTTAATCTGTGATTTCGTTGCCCTGCTGCAGGAGGAATCAGCTGAGTTAGCCAAAGCAGCTGAGATGGATGAGCAGCTGCCTTTTGCCCAAAGCAAGCTGGAAAGTGTGACTACAAGGTTGTTCAATGGCATTTTAATGAGGGTGGAAAACTCCTGCAGAACTGCAGCCATGACCAGCCAAATGGTACCTGCCATGATTTATGGATGAAGGCTGTATGATATGAAATGGCTGAGTTGACCCAAAGTACTAGAAATCTCATAAAAATTACTTCATGAACAGATTTTTAAGGGTAGTCTGAATGATGTGGGCAGTGATGAGCCTATAGGAAATAACAATCTCAGTCAGGGCAGGTGAATTTGTCTTTGTCTTCAGACTTCATAAAGTCTTAAATACAGTGGCTTCTTGGCCTCTGACAATGGTAATAAGTATCTATATGATCATGTAAATTAATTGTCAAAAATATTCTATTGAGATGATTTAGACTGTTGGAAAGTAATTTTATTCCAGTAATCAAACTCAGTTTCTAACGTATGTAGGAGAGCAAGAGTTTCAGTTATGTTTGAATTATAATCATATTTATATTTGCAGTTCTACTTCTGATTTTGCAAGGTAGGTCTTTGAGTCAATGTATTTGTGGGTGGTAAGAATCCAGCAACCAAACTATCAGTGAGCTTGACAGTAAGGCTGGACGCAGTATTCTACATTTTTGTCAGAGGTTAGTGGAATAAGAAAGAGCCCTATGAGGTTTTTTTTTTTTCCAGGTGGGAACATAACCCATGGACTGCATGTTCAGTTTCCTGTGGAGGTGGTATTCAGAGGAGAAGTTTTGTGTGTGTGGAGGAAACCATTCATGGAGAGATACTGCAAGTGGAGGAGTGGAAATGCATGTATGCCCCAAAGCCCAAAGTCATTCAGACCTGCAATCTCTTCGATTGTCCTAAATGGGTGGCAATGGAGTGGTCTCAAGTAAGTTAAAAGTAATATGGACCTTAATTCTTGTTTCCTGGAGAAAGCCTCTGGTCTTGTGTTGCCATGTATTTAATAGCACAGGACTATTAAAGTATAGTCCTGAAAGATAATCAATAGTACTTGGAAAAGGTTGCCCTAAGCAGCTGTGCCTGAAAATCAAAATATTAATGTGTCAGTGTGGAGAAGAATGCATGTAAAATTCCTTATGCCTGTTGAATCCTTATTCCCTATGCATGTTGAATTCCTGCTTTGCCTGGAAGAGACAGAGATCAGGCCCCTTTGCAGTCAGGTCATTTATGTCTCAGTTCTTGATAAATGTAGTATTTCACTGGCTGTAATAGTTAAAGGCATGTCTGTCTCAGGGGCTGGCAAGTCTGCAAGGGTGATTTTCCAGCATTCTTACCTTTCATTATGGTAACAAAAGCATAAGCCAGCTTCTCCTGGCTGTAGTTATCTGATACAGTCAGATATCTCAGCACTCCTGTAATTCCTTAGTTCATCCAGATTACATCAGTGACTCAGGGGTGTGGAAAATGCAGCTCCCCTGACCCAGCCTTAACTGAAAATCACCACTGTGAGAGAGTGCATTCTCAGTGCATTGCCACTTCTGTTTCAGACTCTTGCCAATCAGATAAACCTCACAGAACCCCAAGAAATCCCTTGCATTCCCAAAACTTAGACATTTTTTCCCAGCGTCAACCTTTCCCTTATTCGCCGAGCAGTGCGGGGACGAATTTATACGTCTCTGTGGGAAAACCTTAGCGAACACCTCACTGCTGCTTGTGACACCCTTATGAGCAGTGTTTGGAGATCCAGTAGAGAAGCTGTGTTTGCTAACCCAGCAGAGCAGCAGGGTGAGCTGGTTGTGTGTCTCCTGCAGTGCACGGTGACCTGCGGCCGGGGGCTGCGGTACCGCGTCGTGCTGTGCATCGACCACCGCGGGCAGCACGTCGGGGGCTGCAACCCGCAGCTCAAACTGCACATAAAAGAGGAGTGCATCGTGCCAATACCCTGTTACAAGCCAAAAGGTAACTGGAATTTTGTCTGGGTCTGTTTTTGTTTTACATTTTTGTTCGGAGAATTAAAAGGCCCTGGTAACCTTTTTCAGAGATGCCAGAAGCTGGAATTTACTAGGACTTTTTTCAGTTTTGGCAGAAATGAGCACTTTAATTATTGGTGCTAGGAAAAGTGCCCTGCTGATATTTTTTGCTGATAATGTGGCCAGACTGTCATGAGGTGAATGTGCCAACTAAATCTATATAGTCTGGTCAAATTGGGAAAACCGAAATTAACGAGCTTAACACAGCAATGAGTTGTTCAATAATACTTGAAATGAGAATGAAACACCATATGTATCACCTGGGATCTCCTTGTTTGCTTTCATTAAATGTGTCAACATTCTCAGTGTGACTCAGCATCTCATTAAGTTATAAACAAACTACCTTACTTTTTCCTTCTTCATTTCTGCATATTTAAAACAAGGAATGGAGCTCAAACAGAGTGATGAAGTTTTCAAGTAAATTTCATTATTCAGTATAATCAGCAAAAGCATTATATCAATAAGAAGTGTAAACTGTGAAGTTCCGAGGAGACTAATGCTAACATCTCCATATTGTTTTGGGTTTGGAGAAATCAGTGTATGTTTTGGGTTTTTCTCCTCTAACAGAAAAAAGTCCTGTGGAAGCAAAATTGCCATGGTTTAAACAGGCCCATGAAATGGAAGAGACCATAACAGTATCAGAAGAGCCAACGTAAGTACACTGCCTTTTACAGTGGAGAAACTTTTCCAGTGTGTTTTGCAGATGTCTGGAATGATTGTTGCTATGCAGTTTGCTTTGACAGTTGGCCCTCCATAGGAGATGAGTCCTGTGGTGAGCTGTTCCTAATTTTATATCTCAATAGCTTTTCTTCTGGAGCTTCTGTTCTGGATGACATAGAGCTGCACTATTTCAGTGCCCCTATATCATTCAGGAATTCAAAGGCATCTTAATTTAGCCTAATTAAGCCCTAATTAATGCGTGTGGAGGTGCTTCAGTGGAAATAAATTAAATAACTGTAGTTTTATCCCAGTCATAGCTGTTACCTCAAGAATGTAGTGGTGGTATTAAAACTTAAGAGGTGCTTTGTAGGGTTGCCAGGTTTTCCTTGAGGGGTGAGACCAGTGCATAAAGTGAGAAAAACCTGCTGATCTCTGTGCTTAGCTGCATCTGTGGGGGTAAGTTGTGCTATTTTACATGTGTATATGTGTGAAATAACATCTGGACTTTTTGAGTCCCCTTAAAAACTGATGGGGTTAAGCCTTGCAAGTCCTGGGGATGAAAGCATAACTTAAATCCAGCTACACTTGTTCCTGACCGTTGTATGTTAGGGCATCCATACAATTGCTTATATGCCCTGTGAACATTTCCTACACACACACACACACACATATATATGCATAATATATTTAATTTATAGGTATTTAAATTTCTTAAAAGTATTAACTTTATATACAGTGAGATTCTGAACAGTATTTTCTTGTGCTTTGCCGAATTCTGCACTCTTTTGTAGTAATTTCAGTTTGAAATAATTTAGATGAGCTTAATGAAATTACTTTGGATTTATATTGCTCTGATAACGGAGTTTGTCTTACGCTTATTTTTCTTCATCCATCAAGCTATTCCTGATTCTTGGCACACATGCAGCAACAGGTGTGATCATGAGTAATAAAATCTTTACACCTGCAATGACTCACAGAAGAAACCTCTTGCCAAACAGGTGTTTATATAGTTATGGTGACTGTAGTTTAAACTTTTCACTGCTCTAGCCTCTCAAGTCAAGTGTCATCCTACTGTGAGCAGTTATTTCACTCTCCAAATCAGTGGCCCTGAATTCAGGCAGTGTAGTAGCAAAGATATAAAAATAAAATGTGATTGTCAAAGGGGGATGATGCAATCAAATGTGCCTTTTAAGTGTCAGGATAGCAGAATGAAGGTATATGAGGTCACTTCTAGAGAGGATTCAGCATGAAGCTATAAAGAAAATTATCTTTAGCATTACAAAATCCTGCTGTGGCAGCCATGAGCTAATGCAGCTAATGCAGTTTCTGGGTTTCAGCATCAGTTTGACAGAACAAATGGAGCACTGGAAGGGACTCAGCATTCAGAGGATATGCAGAATAAAACAGAGCTGAGCCAGAAACTTTGTCATGGGCTGCCTTGTGCCTTGTCCTGACAATGAAAGCAGTTATTCTCCCTTCCTAGTTGTCACCCATATGTTCCACTGCAACCCTTTTCTTCTCCACTTGCTCTGAAGATCTGGATGCTTTTCATCTTTCATTCATGAGCCCCATCCTGTCCTTAGACTTTCCTTCCCATTTTCCAGAAAAATCTGAGAGGTTTTCTCCAGCCACTTCTTGCTGATGGCTCTTCTCTCCACCTCCTCTGTGCTGAGGTGCTGCTGAGATGACTTCCCAGCCTGGGCAGTCTGGACTTTCCTGGGACCCAACTTTAACACTGTAGCCAGATTCCCCATTAGTTTAATTTCATTTTCTTCTCCTGCCAGCTGCTCACTCTTTAGTCTTCTAAGGAAGCTGGCAGGTGAGGAGAAATAACTGATACCTGACTTCATTCCTTTTTGCAGATTATCTGTTGGCCGTGTGGGCAGTAATGGTTTGCAACCACAGAGTCTCTCCATCAGTGCTTTAAACCTCATGCCCAAACTGCTCTGGTCCTTTCCAGCTAGAGTCAGATTTTTGGATCAAGGATTAAGATTTAAAAAGAAACCATGACAATAAATTGTTACGTCTCCCAGAATAAATTATAACAAGATTTCCCTCTGGTTCAGAACTGTTTTACTTTGTTTTCTGTAATTTAGACATGGCACAGTGATAACTCATAGCCCACCTCTGCCTAGCAGGAGACTTATGATTTCCTTGGTAAAATGCCATTACTTATAATTTCAGTTATTCTGTTGTCATCCAAATTTAAACCACAATATGAAGTCTCAACTTCTAGTCCATCCTTTTATGACAACTTTCTCTCTATGCTTTTGTGTGATATTTTAGTTGATAATGAATAAGAGAATAAATGCAGCTGTATTTTAGAACCCACAAGTGATGAATATGCCAAAAGTAGCTTGTGGAAGATAAATACTTCTGCCGCTGTGGTCTACCACGGCTGGTGTCCTGAATTTACATAGAGGGGGAACGTTCAAAAGCTTCTTTTTTTTTTATTATTAGCAAAATAAAAAATGACTGTCCTTAAAGTGAGGCCAAGAAAAATGTAGGTCTGACCTTTTTAGTTTTCAATTGTGGAATGTGATGACAGTTGATACCAATCATTATTTTAAATGTTCTTCCCTCGAGTCTTCTTAGTTACAGTGGGATTCGCAAAGAAGCTCCAGCAAGTTTTTGCATCATTTTTATTACTCAAAAGTTAAAGAAATAGACACCTTAACTGCCTTTCTCTGTCATTGCTTGGGGAAAAACTAAAATTCTCTCAAAAACTGATATATTTTTTCAGCAACATGAGCTAAAAAGTGATCTAAAAAGCAGTGTTTCTCATAAAGGTTCCCACTTCCTGCACAGGAGTCATTTTCACAGACATGTCCCCACTGTGCCTTTGGTGATAGAGAATTACCCGTTTCTCACAGCTCCTTCTCTGAAAATGGGCTGGTGGTTTTGTCCAACACTTTACCCCTGAGGCTGATAAAACAAGCAGTGTGGCTGTTCAGAGCAGGCAAGGGTGGTGCTGGAAGGAGGCGTAGGGTGCCAGCATCATAGAAGTTCTGCTCATTAACAGCCAACATTTTAAATGCTTCTTTAGACTTTTATCCAGAATTCTTGGTACATTAGGATTGGACTGGAAATATTGCAAGAGAAGCTTTTTTGTTTTTTGTTATTTAAGCATTTTCTGTCTTAACCAAAAGCAAGAACTATGATGATGAGGAAAATAAAATAAAAAATTAAGAGACATCACATTTTCCAAGTCTTTAGAAAGCTGCAGAGGGCTGCACTGAGTTCACTTTTCAGTTCAGATTTGATTTGGTTGAGTTGGACTGCTCTGTCCCAGTTCTATCATTCGTTTAGGTCACTGCTTCATTTCCCAGGTCACCCTACACTTGCTTTTACAGCATGTGCCAGGTGAATGCACATTTCCATTAGTGCTGGACTGATAACACTGCAGCATGGACATGCCCTCTGCTGCATCTGTAGTGTCTTCATTATTTATACCTGCTCTACAGTATGGGAGCATTTTAGTTCAATGGGAACTAAAAGAAGAATGACTAGCTAGAAAGGCTGATGATAAAAAGTTGTACCTGCTCCAATTTGCACTTTTCCTTTTTTTTTTTTTAATCAGAGGAGTCTCATCTACAAACTTAAAGACCTAGAAAATATTCAGTTACCACTGTGCTGTCCATTATAAATTGCTGGTGATCTACAAAGCATTGTAGTACACGTATTTTGATGCTCTTTAATCCTGACCTGAGATGACTCTGACTGTGTGCCCATTGAAGGCAGACTGAGTTTACTTCAGGGAAGCATTGTGTCCAAAGCATTACCATGTGTGTGCTGTGAATGCCAAAATACCTCACCTCTGAGGCTGATGGAGTTTGCTTTAATGACCTGTCACAGGCTTTGGTTTTGCATGTTCAATATAAAGTAAAAATAAAAAACCTCCATCTGTCTGAACTCAAAATTTAGATAAAAATCATCTCTCTCAGTGTTCTGTTAGTTCCCTGCTCTGCTTTCTCCATTGGCTTCTGTTGAAGGTACTTAGTGTGACTTCAGCATGATCATCCTTGGAGAAGTTTTACAGTTTAGGATTTCAATAGGTAAATAGTCACATGACTAGTTTAGCAAATGCCAAAATACAATAAAAAGTATTTTGTGTGTTCATTTGTGTGTTTTTATCTTGCACTTCACTGGAAAAATACCAGGCACTAATATTCAACAGGAAAACCTCAATTCTAATATAGGCTTGCTATAAGTCAAGGAAAAAATGCTTAGAATTTTCTGAGTTTCTTTGTAAATCAGTTGGTTGCTGAGTGAAATCATTGCTGTGGTTCAAATTTTCCTTTAATTTATACAGGATTTTCAAAATAATGTTTTTGAAAAGCATTATTTTTGGAATGTTTAAATGCACTCAACTAACAGTACACAAAACTAACCCTAATTTCTGGTATGCTGTTATCATGCTTTTACCAAAGGAAGTTATTATTTTCTAACTATAAATTTAGGTACGGCTGGAAGACCAACCAACTATTTTCAACTATAAATGTCCATCAATTTTATTTTTCCAATTAGGTACATAAGTATAAATGGACTTAATTTTCTTTTTTTTACACAGAAGAAGAAGAAAGTAATCATTCTGTTAAGCCTATGCACGCTGGCCTTGATCCAATAAAGCACTTAAGCACAAGTTTCCCTCTGAACACATTATCATCCTGTTGACTTCAAAGCACAGCTAATATGCTTAAGTTAGGCTCATGCTTAAGCATTTCATTGGATGAGTGTGATTTTGCCACTCTAGGTAGTTTGTGTGGCTGTCTTTGAAAAGACTGTGAGATCTGATGTTCCAGGATTAGCTGATTCTATCTGTTCGGGAAAAAGAAAGTCTTCCTTTGCAGCTTTTCCCACAGAATATTCATGAGAATTTGTTATCAAAAACTTCTGCACATTGACCCCCAGCAGCTGTGCCATCAGACTCAGTGGGCTGTTAGGTTGTACCTAATCTGGCATTTACTCAGGTTTGATCACTGTAGGTCACAGCCATCCACTGTTTTGATAGTATCCTTCCAATAAAAATCAACCCAGCCATCTTGGAAGGTGCTCAGGCTTGTGAAGGGATGTGCACTGGCAGTTCTCGGTGTCAAGAGGGGCTGGGAATAGTGTGCCCTTTCCTGAAGTCTGCTGGGGAACAGTGAGCTCTAACAAATATTCTGAGCTCAAGGAAAGTTTGATGGGCTTAGTTGTATTCATCTTTGTAGAAGAGCTGTAAAGCTATTTCATTAACATCTCCTTAAAGAATAACCAGTTAACCTACTAATCTCTGTTGGAAATGGGAACAGACTTTTCCACGAGAAAAAGTCTTTTGGGGTCTGTCCCAGTTACAGCTTGGGTGACTACCCCAAGGACTGACTTAGAGTATCCTTACAGATTATCCAGCCGTCTGTTCTCCTTTCTTCTATTTGATTCTTCCTCTGTGTATACTGGCAAGAAATTATTGGCAGGATGATAAACTGCGCGGAATCAAACCACACTGTTGACATTTTTCTGTGCTTACTGTGTATGCAGAGTGTAAATACTGATTTTTGTCTTACACAACTGTTCTTATGTTTGTAAGGGCAGCTTTCCTGCAGCAAGGGGAAGATAATTTAGTATCCAAGATAAGGGCCAAATCTTTGAATCCTAATTTGGTTCTTTCTTTCCAAATAAATTTTTGTAACATTGGTCAAATTATCCTCGTTTATCTCCTGCTGGTGCTTTGATCATCAGCTACATTTGGACACATAATAAAGAGCAAGTGCAGCCTTTTCAAGGGGGAAAAAAAAATTCTAGGAAATTCTCTATTTGATTTCTTATAAAGTACACCCCGAAGCCGCCCAGGATGACTTTATAAATGAAATTGGCTCTAGTGCCATTTTGAAAATTACTATCAGATATTAATGTGACCCTCAAAGTCAGAGAATATTATAACAAATTCATGACCTGTAAAACAAGTTTTTACTGTAGTTCAGCAGCAGCATAAATGCTTTCTAATAAAAATGATGGACTGGAGACTGATTAGACCTCTTTATTGAAGAGAAGAGGCTACTTGCAAGATTGAATCTGAAGAGCAGCCTGTGGTGGTGTACACTGGATATGGCTCCATTTGAAAAGTGCTTCTCTCCTCTGGTTGTTGATTATTAGTATGACGTAAGGCGAGGGCCTCTCAGCTTCAAGCAGATTGCAAATATACTTTGGTATATGCCCAAGTCTGTGCACCTGGGAGGTTATTTTGTATTGTATAGATAGATCTTCCTGGAGTTTCTCCTTTTTTCTCTGCTGAAGGAGACTGAGAAAAGACTTAGGTGTTTTCCTGTTTCCTCAAAAAAGGATACAGCTTTTCCTGTTCCTCATGTGTCTGTCTCCTCTTTTCCTAAATTGTCTTGTGTGAATTTTGCTAAATGGTCTGGGAAGCGAGAGGGTTAAGATCTTTGATTAAGCATTCTATTTAAGTGTCAGTAAGTATCATGTATTGTCTGCTCTGTGTATAAACACACATTTATGTGCTGGCTGTGTTTTAGCTGTACACACATAGGCACAATTACATGGAATAAATGAGAGTGCTGTGATGATTTGCAGGTTCATTCCTGAGCCCTGGTCTCCATGCAGTGCCACGTGTGGCAGTGGCATCCAGGTGCGAGATGTGAAGTGCCGGATTCTTCTCGCCTTTACTCAGACTGAGGTGGAGCTGCCTGAGGAGGAATGTGAAGATGTGAAGCCACCAACAGAACGAGTCTGTCACCAGGTCTCCTGTGACAGTTATCCTGTCTCCTACACACCAGAATTTCCTCGTGCTGAAGATGGCAGTGTGATATACGACTGGGAATACATTGGGTTCACTCCGTGTTCAGCCACATGTCTTGGAGGTGCCTTTTATTTTTTCTTTATTTTTCCTGAGTTGTAAGAGTTTGGCATTGTTGGATATTGTTGCATCTCCTTTTCGTGTTACCCTAAAGTTAGCTATGTTAATCTGTAGGAAAACCTGCAGCTACAAGTAGTACAATACAATAGTGTCTTTCAAACTACTTTGTTTTCTTCAGCAAACAATTTTGGGATTAAGTCAAGTGCACGAAGTTGATACAGCAACTTGCTTTAATCTTGCTGCTGCAGCAGTGTCAGCTGTGGCACCAGCATGTTTGATGCATCAGTGGTGGGAATGTTGAGAATTATCTACCTTTTCCTAGGAACCAGAACTGCATGGCTTTAGAGTAAAAATTCCCATGTCTCTTCCCTTCTTCCAAAATGCTGCCATTTCCTGCAGAACAGTAGGAACACAGCACTGTAATTAGGGAGCCTTGCTTGCAGCCTGGCCGGTGTGAAGATCAAACGGGAGCTGGTTTGGGTCTCTGTGCACTGTATCACTGCTTAGGAACTCTGTGCCATACATCTGTCTGCAAGTAGTTAGGCACATTCCTTCTTGGATGTAATCGAATCTCCCTGTCGTCGTAAGTACATGTTACCAGACAAGGCTGCTGGTGTTGCTACTACTTACTGTACTTTGGGACTGAACACAAGTGAGTTATGAAGTGTTAAGTGGAGGCAGTGGAATTGTGAACACACCTCTGTATGACAGGACTGCTGACATCAGTGGGAAGTGAAGACAGTCGTACCCATAGAAGAAATAAAAAATGTAGAAAAAGGGAAAACAGGAACAATTGGAAGCAGGGAACGAGATAAAACTCACAGGCAGCAGCCTCTTTTGTGCTGCTCACCAGCTCAAACCTGGAAGACAGAAGCTGAGAGGGGTGCCCCAGAGTGGGACCAGCAGGATGGTAAGTGACTGATAGTGCCTCCTTTATCATTTAACACTGCTACTTACAGAGGGGGTTGATCCATAGGAATAACAGCACCTGTGATCACAAAAGCTGGAGCATCCCATTCCCTGCACTACCTGCAGTGAGCATCATGACTGGCAGGGGAGGAGAGACTGTAGTCCAAGTATGTTTGTATGAATATGAGATGGTAGTGACAGCTATTGTGGCTGAGTGTCTCTGTTTCATCATTTTAATTAGAGAAGTATTTTTAGAAATAAGGAAATCCTGTGAAGCAGAATTTTTTCATTAATTCTAAATTTGAAGTTCTGGTATCTCAACTGATTTTTTTGTAATGTACAACCATTTTCTTGCCATCCTAAATACATTTTACTGCTTTTTAGCAAATTTCTTTGTTAGAGGTGTTCTAAAACTCCAGGATTTTTGAATTTTAGATATAGATATCATCAGATATCTAGTCTTTGCCTGCTATTGCACATGTTCATGTTTGCATTCTGCATCTTCAATTTGTCCATACAAATCTATCCCCATAAAAACTCACACTTGATGTGCAAGCAGATGGTAATTTAAGGAGCCCATACTGAACACAGCAGTTTCATTGGATGGAACTTCAAAATGACTGATGAGCAGAATCTCGTGTTCAGCTGAATTTTGTTCCTGAGGGAGCCGAGTATGAATTCTATTGTTGACTTCTGACCCTTTCATGAATTTGAGAGGTTCCCTGACCCAGAATTGTCCTGTACGTGTTTGTAATCTAACAATTTGTTTGCTATGCCATAGAAATGACTCACTTGATGAAATTTGAAAGACAATATATGTTTGTATTTTTAAGACTTCTGTGGTATCATTGGTACTGTGTCTAGACATTTTCCTTATGTGATGCCCCTGGGAAATGTGGGAAGTTGTCAGGGTATTTTATCAATGAGCAGCTTCAGAAGCCCCCATGTTGCTGTGCTAGTTAGGTGATTTTTCCTTTCTATCAGCTCTGCTCTTCTGGCTGCCTTGGCAAAGGCTTTCAAAGAGACCAAAAATTACCTGCCGATAAATAGTTTTAAGGGAACCAGACATCTCTTCTGTTTCCAACTCACTGCAATGTACTAGCTAATGATCTCACTGTCTACTATTTTTCCATTGTGTAGTTCAAAGGAGCTGATCCATTTCTGCTAGGTTTTATGTTCAAATCTCATTTCAATTAGATGAACGCTTTCGTTACAAGAAATAAATGTTGTCTGAGTTTGGAATAACCCAGTGTAATGTAAATTATATTAGGTACTTTCTCTCTAGTATGTGTGCATCTAGCAGTGACTATTAAAACAAATTCCTGTGGATTTCTATGTCCTCGGAACTCCCTACCCCCATTTCGTAGTGCTTAACTCTTTCTGAATGAGAGGAAAGTCTGCAGGGTTTAAGTAGGCTGGAAGCTTTATAGCCACTATTTGAGCAAGGTCCGAATCTCTCTTTCAGAGCTTGTCACTTGCACCTTTTTTTTAATCCTCTCACAGACTAGACTTGTAATTCAGTCTCCTCTGGTCCCTCTGCAAAGCAGATGAAGAAATGCAGATGGAAACATTGGGTTTTTCGGGTACTGAACTTACAGAGAGTGATTTTCAAGGTGTTATCAAACATCATCTTTCCAGTTCTAGAGCAATAGTCACACACAATAGTCTCAAGTCACTTGTGTGTTTTCTGCACCAAACTTCTGCGGCTTCTCACACAGCATGTGAAGAGCCAAACTAGTTGCAGTTTTGTGAGTTGTTTTATACCTCTTAGCATAATTAATGCTTCCTTCATCAGTCTTTCCATGAGTGTAAATAAAAGTTGTCGAGGCCTGTTAGTCATACGCAGGCACCACCTTTTAATGCCCACGGGAAGCTCTGTAACTGTTCTGAAATCTAAAGATCTGTGTTTTTATTCAGTGCCTGAAGAAATCCCAAACTGAAAATAAGCCAGCTCTGTGCTTGGGGATCTCAAGATTTGTCTTCATTTTCCCAGAATGACTTTTTGGGTTTCTTTGTTTTTGTTTTTGTTTTCTTTTGCATCTGAAGAGCTTGGCCGTGATGTGAGAGTCCAGACCTAAGTTTAATTTACATAATATCATCACTAGGGAATTAGTAGTCATTATGAGAATAAAGAGTATGCCTGATGAGAAATGTTTTTGTTGTAATCTATAGCAGTTCTTTAGTGTTGTCAATCATTTAACTACTCAACAATATTTTAAAGGGATGTTTTCCATTTTAAAAATCACTGAACATTTTCTTGTTTAACTATACCTTTAGTTGCAAGATGCAGATTTTGGTGGTTAAATGTAATTGTTTTTATTATTGTTTATATTCTCTATGCTTCAGAATGATTATTTGGGCCACCTAAAGGCATTACATTGGTCTAAAAATAATGAGATTAAGCAATAAATAACATATGCACTTCCTGTTATTACTCTATAGCCTCTATGGCTTTGGTAACTTCAGAGTGCAGTCTAGTTGTGTTTTCAGGCTTTTGTCTGGACCATAAGGGCTAAAAGTTTACCATTTTATTTATGAGAAACCTGAGATTCTTAGAATATTAATGGATTCTTGCCAAATTTAAGGGCTGTAAGAAAAACAATGACCGTACAGGGGCTCACATACAAAGCTGAGAGAATTTGTTCTCAACTTGTGTTGGAGTACCCTGATAACGGGTAACTCATATAATTTTTTTCATTAGCTGCAGATGTTGTTTACTCTCTTACAGAAGAAAAAAACAGATGCACAGAGAGGCTCAAGAATATGTAGAATTTAACATTTCTTCTGAGTTGTAGTATGTATTTTACGGAGCCACCAAACTGAGACAATCTGAAATAAATATGTAATTGTCTGTCCTCTTCCAGGTACAGAGAATGTTCTTAATGTTTGCCCAGCAGCTCTCCACCCCCATTTTCCTTGTACTTTAAAAATGAAGGAACAGAAATTCTGGGCTTAATTCAAGCATTTTGATCTTTTAACACAGCTTCAAGCACTGTATATTTCATCACACAGAGAAGATTGTAAAAGAATGTGAATGTATGTGGTTTGAATGCTGGGTTAAAATAGAAAATATTCTATTTCACTGAATAGTAGGGTAATTACTACAATAGTGCATCAGATTACTGTAAAAATACTTAATGCTCCCTGCTGCATACATAATGTTTTAGTTAAATTATCTACTATGTTTATATTATAAGCCAAGAAAGTCATACATATAAAACTTTGCTTGTTTGAATAATAGATTTTTCCATTTTCCAATCGACATAGAATAAGTTTATCAGTGACTGAAGTTCCCAGCTAATGGAAAATTATAGTTTGGGGTGAGAAATCTGATTAATTATGAAGACATTTTGACAGATAAGTTCAAGCAAATGTAACATCAATTAAGTGCAGTTACTTATTGAATAGAGTTGAACTCAGAATGAAGGAACAGGAAAGAACTTTCTGGTAGGTTTTTAACAACTCTTTAATACCTGCTTTGTGCTTAAAGCATCAAAACAGGGTGCAAGTTTTCTTTCACTGAGGCCGCTGTGGGGAAGAATTGCTAATGCAGTTTGTGCTCTGTACTTCAGTCAAATGAAAAACACACCACATATCAACATTTTCTTCTCTTAATGTGCTACGCAAGTCAGGAACGGCTTAATGAACTCCAGGTGGAAATTTGTAGTCAGACCCCATCACCTGGTATGACATGCCTTTTGTTCCTTTGGCTGGCCAGTTTAGCTCATGTAACACCAAGATAAAGAGTTCCTGTGACATCATTGCCAATTTAGATGGTCTGAAGGAAATTTCATTTAATGTGCCTCCTTTGTGTGAGAGACTAAGATGATTCTATCTGTTGTAACCTGTTCCAGAGCAGAAGCATCACCTTGGAGCATGGTTTACTCACAGGAACATAGTGAGGTCAGTAAAGCTAAACCTTGTTAGAATAGGGTAGATTTGACCTAAAATATAGATTATATGGATGCTTGACATGGACTTGATTCCTTGTCTGGTTATGCAAATTTGTTTCTATCAGAGCCCAACTCTAAATACTTCCCTCTCTCCTTTCAAATGTCCATTTCCTGTGTAAGGGGAAAGGGAAACAAACACTTGAGGATTGACTGGAAATAAAACTTTTGATTCCCCTACTTCTATAACAAAAATTATATTTATTGCTTTGTCATATTTGGATATTTCCATGTCTGCATTACAGTTGTGGTGTTTGTTGTTAAATATTTATTCTCAGCCTGACTAGTAAAATAGTTTTTCCACAGTGCTCTACGTTAATGGAATTATCAATACTTTCACACAAGAGCACTGAATAACTTGTCAATCATATAAAAGGTCAGGTCTTTTGTTCTATAAAAATTCATCACTTTGTAGATGTAGTCAAAACATTTATGTAACAAGGGCTTTCTGAACTGCAAATGAGTCCCAGAGGGGATCTCAAGGTGTACCAGAGAGCCTGAAAGAAATGGAAATCTGTGTTATTCTGAAAATTGCTGCTGGTTTATCCCTGCTGAGGTGTCTGAAGTAGTTGGACTGGCTCAAGTGGGATTGTGGCCTGGCCTGGCTGATACACTGGACTGAGTCGTAATTGTTTATAGATGGAGGGAACGTCTTTGGTTTATGAAAAACATGACAGTGCTTGTGTACAGGAGAGAAATATTGGCCTGGGGGTGGAACTTCCAATGTCTGGTATTCCTGCTGACTGGAATCAGAATGGCTGATGGTCAGCAGTGTCCATACAAAATCACTAAAGATAAGTGAAAGCTAAGAAGAAAATAAATTTAAATTCTATGAAACTATGACTCTTCAAGAGCAGTTTTTACCTGGAAACAATATAAGTATTTTATGATTTCAGATCTTTTGTTCAATAGAGGTTTGACCATTAGCATTGCTTGTATAGAACATCTGAGATACACAGAACCCCCAGGCACTTCACAACCATCTTGTATTTAATGTGCATGTTAGTGAGCTTTGAAATTGAGCAAGGCTTTCATGCTAAAAAATATGATATATAAAATTGGATAATTGCATAGGTTTAAAATAGAAGTAGTTCACAGAATGTGTATTCACTAAGCTGTCTTGTTCTAAAGGAAACTTATATTACATTTCATTTTGACTCATAGAAATTTGAGCATTAGTAATCTTCCATGCTTTAGTAATAAGATCCAGGTAGCAAGAGCTGCAGATCACAAGGTGCCAAGAATGGTAACGAGTGAGGAAAGCTCTAGGCTGGGTCAGATTTGCTGCCTTCAGCAAAACCATTGCATCTCTTGGCCACTGAGAATGGCTGACTAAACATGGAACGTTTCTCCTGACTACAGCTTTGCAAGTTTTCTGCATTTTTATAGCAATTTTTGCAGATTTTTAGCTCTTTATTAAAGGCAAGGTAAGTGAGAAGGAATCACTTTTACCTCAGTTTTGGCAATGGAGGTAGCAGTTGGCTTAGGACCATTACAGAACCAGCAGATGCAGTCTGTGGTAGGCTTGAGAGAAAAACCTGCTTTTTTATTGGCTTTCAGAGAGGTAGAATGTAAAACCAAGCCTTCTAATATCAAAGAAATAAAGTTAAGATGTAATTCACGAATATCTTTTGAGCACTAAATATGTAAACTGTCTCTGTGTTCCTTATTGCTTGAGATGTCACTTTTCAGCCTGCTATCTAATTCAGTGCTCAGAGTTTTTTTACAGAGCATTACTCAAGAGTAACCTTTAGACAAATCTGTCCCATCCTCACTGTTTCATGAGTGTTTTCCTTTTGAATGCAGGCACTCAGGAAGCCATTGCCATGTGTCTGCACGTAGAGACAAAGCAAGGTGTCAATGAAACCCTGTGTGACAATTCCAAGAGGCCACCCCCGATGACTCGGGCCTGCAACACCAAGCTCTGCCCCCCGAGGTACCCTGCAATAATGAGACCATGCAGTGGCAAAGGAAGGGTTAATGGGATTTAAATAAACATTGGCTTTCTCAGAAAGGGTTCCAATTGCAGGACTGTGGCCATGCTTTGGGATAAAATTTCACTACTTCTGTTTTCAGCAAGGTTTTGGGGTTTGGGTGTGTTTTTGGTCTTGTTCACTCCTTTTCCACTTTTCATATCTCACAGATTAAATAGGGGACATTTTCTGAAATAAATCTCTTCTATGTTGAATATCTGCCAGAATTGGAAAAAGCCTTAACTCTCCTAGTTGTAGAAGGAAAATTTCAAGGATATATTGCCAAAAAAAAGCTGAGAATATTTACTTCTTATCTTTACTGACTGAAAAAGGATATGAAATTATGATTTAAAAGTACCTGAATTTAATGCTTCTTTGGTACCACACATAATTATGTTTATTTGGAGGTTCTGGGGAAAGAACAAACCCAGTCTAAAGCTAAGAAAACCTTTAGGCCATTTGATCACTTGAAAGGGCCACATGTGAAATTTTGATGTGTATTACCTTATTTACCCATTTCTGATCTCTGACATCCCAGATCCTTTGCAAATTGTTTCTATGTGTTTGCAGAAACCTGTTCTTGCTAAATGTAGAGGAGAAGTTAACAAGAACAGGATGTTTTATAGAAAACATATACACATTTAAAGGAAATTTTGTAAACATGAGAAAGGTCTATTTACATATTTACATTTATAAATGCAAACATCAGCAGGTTGCCAACAGGCTGTTTTTTAAGAGGACCACTCTGAAGGTAAATACTGGAGTTAAATTTATCTGAAAATGACTGTTTATAACTTTACTGTTAATAAATTCTGCATTTTCTCATTTACCTGTAAGTTTATAAATCCAGTTTATAATTTTGGGCTGCAACCAGACCGAAGGGGTAGTTTAGCCATCGATCAATAACTATGCCTGCTCTTGATGCTGCCTAAGCAGCTGTGCTTTTTGCTGGGCTCTGTTTGGGTGAGGCCGCTCCTTCCCCAGTCTGAGGTCGTTTGCTGAAGGGAAGTTTTTGGCTGTGTTTTGGGACAGGTGGCAGAGCGGCCCCTGGAGCCGCTGCTCGGCGACCTGCGGGGTGGGGATCCAGACAAGGGACGTGTCCTGCCAGCAGCCCGGGGGATCTGCTCCTGCTGCCCAGGACTGCAAGGACACAAAGCCTCATTCCTTACAAGCCTGTAACCAGATTGATTGTCCCCCTGCTTGGCACGCTGAGGAATGGCAACAGGTATGGCTGGGTCACAGAAAGGGTTTAAATGTGCTCCTCTGGCCAGGGACTTGAAACTCTCCAACACAGAGGGTAACTCCCAACTTGCTGTGTGTCAGCAACTCAACTTCCGTCATTAAAACAAACTAACCCAAAAGCACTGCTTTAGACTCCTGTGCCAATGGGTAGTCACAGGATGAGGTGGAAGTCCTTGTTAAGATTTCAGGAGGCTGGATACCAGTTATTCCATATATCATCTCTCTCCCTATGCTCTCTAAACATAATAACCTTGGGTTTTGGGGGTTATTTTCTGAGGTTTCATAGATTTATGCATAAGATGCATGTTTTTCTCTAAGATTTCTACTTCTTGCTTGCATTCAGGTGCTATGTTTGACTTTTGAACTCCAGTTCTCCTCATCTCTAATATATTAAATATTTTAACAGACGAATTTTCCATGCTGCTTGGTTTTTCATTGAAGGTAGATGTCATTTTCCAAGAGCACAGATATCCATGCAGGTGTGTCTGCTGTGTTTAACTCTTTTCCTCCTCAGTGTTCACGTACCTGTGGAGGAGGGATTCAGACCCGCAGTGTGTCCTGTAAGCAGCTGCTGACAGATGGAAGTTTCCTGAAACACCCTGAAGACACCTGCCAGGAGCCCAAATTGCCAACTAGTAAAGCATGTGCAAAAGTTGATTGTCCTCCTCAGCTGGTCTTTGGAGAATGGTCCAAGGTGAGCAAACCTCAATAAGGGTGAACCAAAGCCCTCTATTGCAACTAAAGATTTCTGCCTGGTGTGTCTGTACTCTATCAGAACTAAAAAAAAATTTAAAGAAATTTTAAATACCCACCACAAAACAAACTGGTTTAAAATTAGCATGTAGAGTGTGAAGCACCAAGTTTAGCTTGACTGCATCCTTCCTTTCACAGTGCTCAGTGAGCTGTGGTGTTGGAATCCAGAGGAGGAAACTTGCCTGCCAAAACCTAACAGCAAAGGGCCAATATGTCACATTAAATGGATCAATGTGCAGAGGTCTGTCTCCTTCACTGCTTGTAAGGTCTTGTCAGATGAATGCCTGCAACAGTAAGTATGTGACTTTATCTGGTTCCTTGCTGATTTGGAATGATCTATTTATAAAGAGAGATCTGCATACACATTAATTCACTCATCTCTCCCCATACTATCACAACATAAGTTGGCACAAACTGAGTATTGTAATTACTATACCAGTAATAAAAGGATTGTTTTTATTTTTATTTCTGCCACTCAGAAACAAAGGTTATAATCTCAAAAAACAGTTTTTGAATGTATATTGCGGTACATACCTCTCACTCTCATTTTTATGCACAATTTGATCTGATTTTTCCTTTCTCATTTGCACTATTCCAACTGGAAAAAAAAGAAAAATTTGTAAGTTTACCATAAATTACAAAAGACATAAGAAGAGATAAGAATCCAGTTCTGCTGCCTTGTCTTTTCACTATACATTTGTATTACACTGGACATCTTGCTTAACATCGTGGAATTCAAAACTTAAAACTCTGTGCCAGTGATGATTTTAGGTATAATTTCTATCTTTCCTTGTAAAGATTAGAATCCCGGCCTCATTAGCTGTACAGGGGGTGGTGACAGTACAGACATTCTTCAAAAATTGATGTTTTATTTCTGTATATATAAGAATATTTTCAGAAAGATTGTCTATAGAAATTGTACAGTTTGGGCACAATTGGGTTCTAATACTGATGGTAGTTGCACTAATTGTGTGTTTAACACTTATGGAAAAACCTCTCTGATACAGAGGTTCAATTACATATGACAATTTAGAATAAGCAGTTCTAAATGCAGATTCCTTTATGTCTGAACCTGTGCTCCCTTTCCTTTATAAAGGAGAGTATAGGTTTGAAGGTTTGGGAGCAGGGTGCTGAGAAGAAAGGGGGAAAAAAAAGACCTCTTAGTTTTGAGGTGGTGGGGGAAAAAAAGCCTTTAAAAATGGCCTGGTTCTGATTACAGGTCAGAGATAGACATGTTTTGACCCCACCTGTAGTGTTGTGAAGAAATGGCTACTTTATACATTTTGAAGCTTTGCTTTTAAAATTATTCACAAAACAAAATAAGAAATAGAATAATTACTGATTCATACATAATATGAAACTTCTTTTCCTGGACTGCATTTCAGATTAACATGCCAAAATCCTGAGGTTCAAAACTCCACTTAAATAAAGCCCTGTGGACTTTCAGGAATGTCCTTGGCATAAGGTTTAATAAAATATTTTGAGCTGCATATCTATCTGAATTTAATTAATTGTGGATAGTTGAATGACAGTGGAGGTGGTTTGCAAATTGCTTAGCTCAGACTGATATTAATGTCACCATGTCAACTTCCAGCACACAGGGACTGCAGTAGGGACACCACTGGCCAGAATTGGTGGAGATCAAAGTCATAAAGAGAATACTCTCATCTCCCTCCATTTCCTGTGGAGGAAGGAAGCCTTTGCAGCTCAGATCTGCTTGGTGTTTCCCTCACAGGGCAGGAGGAGGGCAGGGGAAGGTGGGAGGCTGGTACCTGTAGTTCCTGTTTGGGTCTTGCAGAAGGAGCCAGGGCTGGGACAGCAGCAGGCTTTGGATTCCCAGGAACATTCGGGAGGCATCTCCTCCTCCTGCAGCCGTGGGTTCAGGCTGCCTTGGAGGGGGGAGTGAGTAGAAGGTAGGAACAGAGCGTGGCTGTAAGATGAGGAGTGATGTGGATGAGTATGGGGTGAGGTGTGAGTGCTGTTGAGGGCTCTTGCCTTGGAGAGCAGTTTCTAAATGAGCAGGGGCTCAAGGTGATGCTTCTCTGTTTCACATGAGTGCCTTTTTTACTGTCTCATGACAGTGCTGAGTCTTAGACTTAATCTTTGACCCTGAGACTGGTAATCGTAGCTGTTTTCTGACTTAGTAATGCTTATTAAGTAGAAACATTCCTGACTCTGAGCTCTGAGAAATAGGAAATAACACCAGTCTAGCCCTGAGGTCAGCAGGACGTGAAACCCAGCTGAAGCTGTTCAGGACCATTACAGGTCACAGATGCAGATGGATTTGTATCAGGTGATAATGAGGTCCAATGGCTCCAGCATATATTCCTTAAGATTTACCTTTACTCTCCCAAACAGTCCATTACCTCAGCAGCTGCAACACTGAATGACACCAAGGATGTAGAGAATGCAGACTTAAGTGCCCTCATACATTCATATGACCTTATATATTTATATGGCCTGCCATCCACAACCCTGAACTTCATTTCACTCTCAGCCATGCTCACCAGTCACCAGTAAAAACCCACACACCCTTTAGTGTTGAGCTGCTAATGAGAGTTAGTGGTCTGTCTTTTTTAAAGAAATGAAATGGATGAGGCTTGTTAACATATTTATAAGTATGCACTGGGTTTAATTCTAAGTTGGAATAACTAGTGTAAACAGACCACAGCCTGAAGTATTTTAATTTGTGTGTTTAACGTTACACTTACTGTGTCTGTAAGTTGGATTTTGGAAATGGAAGATTTAATACTGGAACACTTCCCTGAAAATAAATATTTAGGGCCCAATAATTTATTAAAAACAGGACACTGCTTTAATGATTTTAGTAAACTGAGTGCCTAAAACACTTTAATTGTACAGTGTAAAATGTTTGAGGGAAACTTGTATCTGGATAAGGAATCCCGATTTAAAAACTGTGTAATTATGAAACCATGATATCCCCACAGGTCTGAACTCATTACCCAAAACATTGAAAATAACCATTTTGTTTTATAAGCATAAGAACGCACTCCAGGGTGTAGTTCCTATGGTGTACACACTTATTGAATGCTTGAAGCATTTAGCTTTTCACCTATTTCTTCACAGCATATTTGGAGCACATGTATGTGCAGCTTTTTGGGTATCATTTGTGTGCCATCAGTGTAGTTGTCTTTTTATTTAACTACCTCCCAAGTGGAAAAGCAGTACAGATTTCAGATTCAGACGAGCTGAGAAGTGTTGTGCTCTGTGTGTCCATTCCCCGGCTCATTGGCTTGTTCTGCAGGCTCTGTTTTCTCTCTGTCACATACCAAAATGCTCTGTCACACACCAAACACAGCCAGGCTGTTTTCTAGCACCAGCATCATTGTTTCCCAGCTCTTCTCCTGTGGCCAATGTTCGTGCCCCTGCTCCTGCACCACTTTGTTCCTCCCTGCCCGGTGCTCTCAGCCTGAGGAGTTGTGCTGATCAAAGCAGGGCGCGATGCTGCCAGCAGTGGCTCTGCACAGTGGCATCCAAAACAGTCCCCCTCTGCCTCCCCAGCTCTGCTGGGAAAGCCTGTGATGGTGTTCATCCAGGCAGCTCCCTAGAAACCTTCCAGCATCTAGGCGCCTGCACTCCAGTGCAGGAGAAGCTTCTAATTCCCGCTGTCTACATGCCCAGCCTGCACAAAACTTTGTGCTGTCAGTGCCTGCTTTTGTCAATTCATCTGATCACTATATTCAGCCTCTCAGAATTATGCCTTATTTCTCTCTTTCCTCCCTTCCCTCCCTACATTCTTGGCACAACACTGTCAGCAACTCGTCTTTCAATCCTAATAAATTACCCTCAGCCTATGATTACAGCGTGGCTTTGCCTGTTGCATGTACTGTGTCTTCATTGACTGTTTCTTTCACCTCTTGCGTTGCTATCAGTTTGGCTTGACTCAGGCAACCAGCACAGCCAGCCAACATTTTAAATAAGAGTCAAGGGGAGCCTTGCTTTTTGGATACATTTTGTTTTATTTAGGTCATTCTGCACTCAACAGTGTTCAAATGTGGGGAAAGTGATAATGTGCTCACATTTTTTAATTCGGTTTTTTCATGTCCATCATGCCTAGCCTTTCTCAGGCAGCAGTAGGAAATATAACCATAATAGGAGCATACATATGGACTAATATATAATACATGTATAGATACCTTCATATATGTGTACACCATCTATATCCTTCATATAGATATATGTTGCCTGTATTCTTTTATTGTTAGGAGGTTTGGGGAAGAAGCAATAGAATTCTTGGCTGAAACAAGGGAATGTTATGGTTTCATGTTGTTCATATTTTTGCATTTTTGTGACTCGGATAAAAGCCCTGTCTGTTGCAGTCTGACTTGAACAAAGTCAGGGGAAGCTCTTTCAATCATTCTGTGAAAGGCAGATTTTGTAAGCATGACTGCCAATGACTAGATGCTTTTCAGCACTTTGTTTTCTTGCAGAGATCAAGCCCAAGCTTCCAGCAAAGTTTTCTGCCCATGGACCTCAGATTGTCAGCATTCACCGAGTCTATATTCAGACAAGGCCAGAGAAGCGCATTAATTTTACCATAGGAAGCCGAGCCTACTTACTCCCCAAAACATCCGTGGTGATTAAGTGCCCTGTGAGAAGGTTCCAGAAGTCCCTTATCCGCTGGGAGAAAGACGGTCAGCACTTGGAAAACTCCAAAAGGCTTGGCATCACTAAGTCAGGCTCACTGAAAATCCACAGTCTGGAAGCTGCAGACATTGGTGTGTACCGGTGCATTGCAGGCTCTGTGCACGAAACCTTTGTGCTCAAACTCATCGGGACTGACAACAGGCTCATCGAGCCCCCGCCCCTCCCAAAGCAGCCCAGCCAGAGCAGGAACCCAGATCACAACGAAGCCAACAGCCTCGGGGCCAAATGGCACAAGATGAGCAAAATGTGGCAAATGTGGAGCAAGAAGAACGAGCTCTACCTGGGTGACAGGCAGGTGAATGATCAGCCTCTCCTGCGGAACATGGAAAGCTTCAGGAGCAATTCTGCAGAAGAGTTCAGCTCCCGTGAGTTCAGGAACAAACGCCTGGAGGCTGCAGTTCTCCAAGGGGCCTACAGCATGGACACCGTGCAGTTCGAGGAGCTCATCAGGAACATGAGTCAGCTCATTGAAACTGGAGAGGTCAGCGATGACTTGGCATCCCAGGTCATCTACCAGTTGATTGCTGAATTATCCAGGCCTCCACAACCAGCTACTGAGAAATGGAAGGGGGTCCAGGATGAGAAAGTTGCCTCAAAACTCACAGGCAAATCGCCAAATGAATCTGAACGCTTCAGCACAAAAACGGTTGATAAGTTAATGTTTGACCAGAAGGTTCCAGTTATTATGAGGCAAAAGGAAATTCCTCAAGTTTCCTTCAACAAAACAGTAACTGTACGAATTGGAAATACAGTTTTTCTGACCAAGAATACTCATGCTGTCAATCTGCTGTGTGAAACAGCTGGTATTAGTGAAGTGAAATATACTTGGACAAAAGATGGCGAGACATTAAAAACCTCTGAGAAGTAAGTAAATAGCTTCTCTTTTACTCTTGAATGACTTATTATGTCGCTATTAATGGAAAAAATCCACCCTGCTGTGCAATATTAGAACATAGTGTTGTAGAAATGAGATAAGCATGGCCACTGGGCCTTCCAGTTAAGGAATTTATTTTTATTCTTTCAAGTGTCTGTCACGTTGTTTGGCTTTACTGACATCCAAGTGTTTGTCCATTTCCAGGATCCTGCATAGGAGGATTGACTGTTTTTATAAGGTGAAGTGTTTTGCATCTCCTGGCTGTATTTTTTGATCTGTCTTAATCATTTCAGCTGTGTCAGAAAAAGAGCAGATTTGCACGCAAATTAGAGAGGCTGTTGGATTCATTCAGATACTAAGAACATTGGGAACACATTAAAAACATCTGCCATGGTATAGATGAAAAGAAGTCTTAGCTCTTACTCATTTTAAGAAGGGAAAATATCACTGGTACCCTCACCATCCTTCACCATACTGTTTAGATATAACTGGAGCTGTATAATTTCAATTGAAAAAGAAAAATATGAGCTTTTATGGATGTTTTTCAATGCTTTAAAATACTTCTGTCGAGAACAGTGAAATTCAAAATGATAGAAAACCTGTATTACCTTTGAGAAAACCTTTGAGAGCTGACGAACGAGTACAGCAAGATTGTTACAATCAGATATTTGCTCAAGACTGAGCAAATACTTCTACTTCAGTGCTGATAAATTAAAAGTTCACCTGGTAATATTAACGTTAACTTTGTGTGTGAGCTTCTTGGAATTATTGCTAGCTCTTGAGAAAGAAAAAAACTCGTTCTGCAATGATAAAGGCGCTTTTGGATATTTCTCAACATATTTAACTGATTAAATGCACTGCCAAGAAAAATATACTTCAGCAGGGCTATCAATTAAAGCAAAGACACCCAAACGAAGCCATTTTAAAAAGTGAAAATGTTTTTGGAACCATGTAGCTCCCACCAGTTATGTTTATTTTGTGAAATGCGCATAATTTTCCATTAATTTGTAGCAAGTGATATGTTGATTTTTTTGGACATGGTGGTGTTTTGTTTATTCACGAGTGTGTTTGCTTCCTAATTTTAGCCCAGACTGATATTCTTGCACTTAAGGCATATATTAGCAAAGTAGGTTTATTTCCTAATTTTTTTCCCAGTAAGGTTTCTTGTGCACAAATCCACATATGTGTATGTGGACCCAAAAGCCAGTGATGTTAATAGCATCGCATCTGAAAGAGTGTGAGGAGGTGAATGCTCTTTATCTGCCAGGTTTGTGAAGAAGGATGTACTTGAGCCATGCATGAGGTGGCTTGTTTTGTTGAGACATGAGTATTTTTAATACTGTTTCTTGTTAATCAGTTATGTAACTAAATGTACTCAGTGTGGGCAGACAGCAGCTGCAGGTTTTTGAGATGTGTTGAGTGTATGGCAAGTCAGGTAACTTAGTGCTGAGAAAGGTAATAAAGGGAGAAAAATTGTTATGTTCAGCCTCTTCCCTGACCTGTGATGCTGTCTCTAATGCCTTGCCCCTCAGACACCTGTGAGATTTTGGTGGACAATTTTAGCCGATATTTAAAAAAAAAATGCCCCAACAACCCCAAGCCCATAGTAATTTGAAAGTCAGATCAGGCCATAGGTTTGTGAATTCCCCGATCCTGCTGAAAACCAAGCTCGCTCTAGAGAGATCGATTTCTTGCCAAGCCTAATACTGTTAATTGTGGTATTCTGATTTATTCACACTGTTGTTCCCAGGGGTTTGTGGTAGCAAAGGCACTGTCCTTCAAGGGGCTGCAAATACGACACAGCCCTGTAGAAGAAGATCTGAACAATCCTCCCTGTGTGTACCCCTGAGCTCTCCCCTTCTGTCCCCAGAGAGGAGGCAGAGCTGTGACTGCCTCTGCTGCTCTGGAACTGCAAACTCCTTAAAAGGAGCTGTGCTGATATATCTGTAACTCTTGCAAGGGGATTCAGCTGGGTTTGTCCCAGGCTAGTAATCCTTGTATTTACTTGGTTATTGTGCAGGGTGATCCTGGACACCACTGGAAAAGTGCAGATTCGGAATCCCACTCGAAAGGAGCTTGGTACCTATGAATGCCTGGTTGTTAATGATTCTGGTTTTGATATGGAAACATCAGTGCTACTGCATGCAGGTAAAATGGTGACATTCCACAAAATCAGGCTTTTATGCACACACACATATACATAGACATACACATATACATACATGTGTGTATAAATATAAGCATATAAACATCCATGCCCACTGCAATGTGAAATAGTTTCTCTTATTGGCAACCCATAAAAGTCTGCCTGATTTAACAGGCAGCAGGTCTTGTTGCTCTAAAACCTCAACAGGTGTGAACTCAGTCTGACTGAATCTGTCCCACCTGTCTTTTCTGGCTGCTGCTTTGCAGACTGAATTCTATTCCAATCATGATGAATTTAAATGCAGGATCTATGTTTAAAAGTTAAATAAAGCTTTTAAAACTTACTATCCCTTTATTTTTCAAAGAGATACCTGTCATCTTGTCCTCTGTGTCAAATATGACAAATCTGGAAGCCAGCAGTTTCTCAGCAGTTGTTGGAGGTACAGTCGTGGCAAGAACTGGAGCAAATGTTATGATTGAATGTCCAGTGAAAGGTAAGTAAGAACTGCACTGACTTTGTGTGTAATGTTGGAATCAGAGATTTACTTCATATCTTGAAATAAATTGCCAGTGAAGGCAGAAAATCATTGATCATTAGTCTTTTTATTAGGCATGTCACTCACACCAGTCCTATTTATTTTCTGCCTGTCACTTTGATTTACATACACATCTATATGCTCAGAGTTTTCTTTAAATGGGTTTTCTTTCCAAGAAGTGATCTAGGAGGTTAAAGCCCACCAGAGCGTGGGGCTATCTTGCTGTAATAGTGAGCATGGCCAGCTGACTTGCTCATCAAAGAACTTTCCTGATCCCTGTTGGAGATGCACATCTGTCTAGACTATTGTTAAAACTGAAAATGAAATCTCCAGCTGTAGCCTAATAGAACTTTAAACCTGACGGTGAAGTGAACTCACCTTTTAGATCCATCAGTCAGCAGTTGCAGTGAGGAAACAAAGAAAAGTGCCGAGCTATGAGAGAATACAGATATTTTCTAGCTGAGCATCTGTGGAGAAGGAATAATGTTAATTATTAATTTTAATTAGCATGCATTAAGTAGTTCACTGCTTAATTTTATTTTCTAGCCCTTTGCTGGGAAGGAAGCTAATTTCTTTTAATTTTACCATTGCTATCTGTGAAGTTTAAAGTGTATGATTTCAGACACAGAATCAATGTCTGTCAAACATTTAATAAGCTGAGCTCAGCCTTTTGTGAAGATGATGTGTGAAAGTGCAAATAACCATGAACCTTGCAAGTGAGTGCAGAGAGTGACCTCAGAGCAGCCAGTTTGCTGCTCACATTTATGTGCTGGGAAACGTATATCAGAGGGTGTTGATACTGAACCAGGGTAGTGATAGAAATATATATATGCAAATAGCTCTGCATACAATAGTGGCGCCAGGCTGACAGATATTAGGACATGTGGCTCTGCTATTCACCGTTGTACCAAGGCTAATTCTTTGATGAAGTAATATTTTCCAACTATAGTTTGGCAACTCCATGTATAACTGACCTACGTCTCAAATTCAGCAGAGAGTTCATGTCACACTGTTAATATTAATATTGTTAGGATGGGTAAGCAGTTAGCAATTTAAATATAAATTAATATTTTCACATGGGACTGTAGATTTCCAAATGCTTTAGAATTGTATATATTGGTGAGCCAAACTTTAGTTATGCTGAGACACCAGTGTTGACTTAAAAAATGATTTATCTAATTGCTTTATTTCCTGTCATTGCCAAGGAAGTAAGTATTACTGTTTGTGAATAAAATAGAGCTTGCATGTCTAAAAATGTCACTAAGTCTAGAAGCAGAAAAACTTTTGCAATGATGTAAGCAGAGTTTTCCTGTTCTCCTTTCCTTAATGGAAAGTAATAAACCACTGACTTCAGAAGATTGAATTTAACAGCACCTCATGCTGATACGTTTGTCTGATAGGTGGGACCCAAAAATACGTCCATTTGCAGTGTAGGAGGATGTGAACTTCATTGTGAATGCTGGTAAAACATGATGTGAATGATCAGGCAAATGAGTTTGAATCAGAAAAATATACTAATATTTCTATGTACTCCAGAAGTTATAATAAATTGTTCCCATGCCTACAAACAGGCAGGGTGAGTCTGCAAGAGTCCTTTTGTCACTGCCTGACAAGTTGACTTACGTCTTGCATTTGTGGAGCATTGGCCCACAGCAAACCCTTGCAGGGCATATCCAGAGTCAGAGCCGTCCAGCAGTGATCCAGCGTGTCTGGCAGCTGAGGATTCTGGAGTAACTTGCAAAAGAAATGACGAGAGGGCCCTTCTTGTAGAGTCAGGGACACATCTGCAGCACCTCTTCCTCGCTGCTCTTCCTCCTGACTGCTCAGCAGAGGATGTGTTTGCTTTGTGAGTTTCACTGAGTGAAACATCACTGGATAGGTCTTTGTGTTCTCCATGTTCTGCCAGGAGCCTCTTCAGGTCCTTCTCCACAGACATTACTCATGCAGGTTTCTCAGTGGTGTCACACCTGGTCTTTGGGACTCCTGCCAGCCCCCTAAACAGTTCTGCACAAGCAGAACCATCTAATGAATAAAGCATCCATGTGCATGAAGAGCATTAGTGCCATGTCAGTAGCAGAATTCTTAAATTACTTTGAAATTTCTTGGCTGCAGTGACCTCTGACCATTTTTTTTCTGTAGAATGAATAACCTAAAAGATATTTTTAGAGTTGTTCAATCCATAGTTTTTTTTCTGCAAAGAAATTGGCCTAATGAAGATGTAAAGTTTAATATTTTGTGCAGTATTGGCCTTTTGGGTACAAGTTTATTTTCTTTTTCATTGTTACTGTTTTTATTCTTTTATCCTTTTGAAAGCCTTTCTCTCACTCTCCAAAGATCATATTGAGATTGAAAAAAGTCCTATGTTTTGCTGAAGACCAGTGTATCCTCATAAACAGAAAAACATCAAAGAACAGAATAAGAAAAATTAGCTGAACTGCTCAAACTGATGGTATCTTTCTTTCCTCTTTGTAGTTTATAAAAAGAATATTTTTCCACTAATTATAATAAACTCACTTTTATAGCTCCCACACGAGCATACATTAGAAGATATTCATACATTCTGGATAGATTCATATTCCATTCTTACAGCCAAGAGCCTTTCAATCAACACACATGGTATAAATATCAATACTGATTGCTCCAAATTGCTCTTGGATAACATTTATTGTATTTGCAGAAAAAAACAGTCTTGTGATTATTGCTAAAATAAACTAAAACTGTCAGACTCCATTTATTGTAAAAACTTCACAAGTTTGAAGTTGAAGAGAAGGAGAAGTGGAAATACTAGTAAAATGTGCATTGTCTGCCCCTTGCTGGTGAGAGCAGGGAAGTGACACAATGAGCTGAGGTTGTTTACTTTGCAGCTCTGAAATATCTTGGCACACAGGCCTTGAAAAGCAGAATCTGCACCTTCATCCAAATTCTGCATTCCTATGAATACATTTTGGCTCTCTAATAATAACACACTGATAAAAAATTGTGAGAAAAACGCAAAGTCTGTTGTATCTTTTTGCACAGAATTTTCAGAAAGGTGGACCAAGTACTTGCTGTCAGTGTTGGAATTTGAAACAGGTCCAGAAAAATCAAGATTTTGATTTTCCATCTGTTGCTTCATTTACCCACACTATTCCAAATGTAACTGTCATGCTGTTCTTTGTCTTATGCTTAACCCCTTTAGAAGATATCAGTGAAGAAATATAGAAGTTTAATACATAGGATTTTGGCTCTTATTTCTTTTAGGTTGTTTTTTTTTTTTTGTATATTCTAAAGGATTTTAATAATGGATTTAAAAAGTTTAGAGGAGCACATACAGAATTATTTTATGAGGATTTATAATTAGCATAACAGAAGGAAAATATTTTGCTCTTATGCTTTTTACAGTAAGTGCATCTTCATTATAGTTTTTGTTTGGATCAGGAAGGGCTGAAAGATGTATCACAAGAGCTTAATTGGGCTTTTCTTTGTGTCTTGTAACAGTCTGGGAACCTGAAAACTGAATCCCTTTGGATATAACTTAGCTGAAGGGTGTGCCTGAGGACTGTGCCTGGTACTTTGCCAATACTAATGGGCAGTTTGTCTGAGGGTCCAGGCAAGATAAACCTAGGCCAAAGCAACCCTCATGCAAACACACACTGGGTGTCTTTTTGGGACACTAGGTCTCTATTAAAACACATTTCTGAGGCTCTCCACTACTTTCTGATGTATATAGAGCCTCAGGAAGTGTGTGTGTGTGGAGGGGGAATCTATGCATTTAAATTCTTTACAGCATTGATTTTTTTCTCTCACAGTTTTGCTAATTTGAAAAGAAATTTCCTTTAAATTCCTAATTCAGGAAGGATTAAGATGGGTTGTGTTAAAGGAAGGTAAAATTTCAAGTGCTTCCTACTTCAGTTTGCAACGTGCTGTTGAGAAGTTGCCTAGGCAAAGTTTGACAAATTCTAATTATGTAAGGGAAGAGGCTAGCACTTGCTTGAATGACTGCGAGAAGAAGTCATTAAATTTAGAGTGAAGAGAGAGTAGGGCTCCCCAAAGGCTGTTCTGGGGTTTGTGATGCTCAACACTTTTATAAAAGTTCTCAAAAGGAATGTGATCAGTTAGTTGACTAAAATTGTGAAGAATGAAGATTTATAAAGGCTACAACTTCCTGTGAAGAGTTGCAGCAGGATCACACAAGTAACACTTAAAAGCTAAATGAACTGAAGGGATGTTCAAAGTTAGTATTTGCAGAATTAATGTACTTATAGAAGAAATAACCTTAAGGGCTGAAAAATGCATTGGCTGTCCCTGAAGGACTGGCACTCAGAGAAAGGTCTGTGCAGTGGTGATGCTCAGTTCCATGGAACAAAAGCACACTTGCTGGGTGCTGTCCAAATCAAAACTAATGGCAGAGGAAAGGACGAAATAATAGAAAATATAAATTGACCATTCTTTAAAACTGTGGTGAGTCCTGTTTGCAACTTGCTGATCTTATTTCAAAAATTATGTAGTAGAGCTAGAAGAGGTAGAGAGGAGAGCAGTAGAGGAAACAGGCATGATCTAAAGGCTACTTCTGGACCTGGTAGGTAAGGAGGTATGATGAGGAAGGGTTATTTTGTAAGTGCCATGAATTTTGTACTCTGCCTACACATCCCCACATGCCCATTGGACACAAAGTGGAGAGTTAAGTGGACTTCAGGTCTAACTAAGGATAGCAATTCTTGTATAGTACTTTGATTTCTGACAAAATTATATATTCAAAGTCCATGTGTATGTATATACTTTATGATGATAAATGTCTGGGTCCTTGGTGATGCAGTACTATTATTCAATAAAGTGAAAGTATAATTACACCAGTTGGGCAAACCAGTCTCTGCTCACAGTGCTGAATTGTGGAAGTGCCCTAATGCACACCAACCGAGCCGTTGTTGGGGGTCAACTGCAGAATTCATTCTAGCAGTCATTATATGTTGCTAAATATAGTTGCCTTATTTTAAATACCTGATTTTGAAAAATATTAGCCTTAAACTTCTACAGCTGGAAAAAAGATTAAGGTCTCTTTGACAGCCAGAGAGCCAAACAGAACCCAACAGAGCTGTTGCAAGAGTGAGGTGGGAAGGGATCTTGCTTTGGGAACACCTCTAAGGAGGTGGCCAGATGTTGGTAAGGAAACCTAAGTCCTGCCAGATGCTGCTACCACCTAGGAAGAGGGGCTGCTGCATGGCTGGTAGGAAGCTGGAGAGGTAAGGCTTTGAAAGATTGAGAGAGAAAGGGTAGTGTCAGAGGGCAGGTGGGTACTACACCGAGTGCCAAAATGTCTCATGCTGCTCCTCTCTTCAGGGCTGTTACTCCTGGTGAAGCTTACAGGATTCGTATGGCTAATTTCAACAGCAGCAGGTTTAGGCTTTTTAGGGTTCACTAGAAGTTGATTGCCCAGGCATAATTCAGGTGAATATAAAGGCAGTTTGAGAATTCTGCTGGAGAAAATATGAAGGTGTACCAGTGGAAGCAATTGCTTTGTAGGTTACGCTCAGTGCACTGGAGGCGTTAGTGGATGTAGGTAAATAATAATCAGGTGACATTCATTGTGTGTAAATAGTTGACCCAGAATTGTTTCCTCTGAAAGCTGACATGCAAATTTAGTCTCTGAAATAAGGTAAACTTTTAGTGGAGTGCAGCAAAATGTGCTTTGTGCCAGCACAGTTCTGCCTTGCTCTTGAATGGGAAATTCAGAATACTTTATGAGATTCTACATAGCTGGGGGAAAAATTTCTGAAGACATATCCAATGTTTTAGAGCAAGTAGTTAGTAGGCCAAGGTTTTTATGGTGTGTAATATTTCACAGGGCTTTCAAGGTTGGAGGAAATTTGTTTTTGAACACTGAATATTTTAAGGGCACCCTATAGTGCAGATTCCTTTTTTTCTCTTTTTTTAAACATGTGTTTAGCAGTCCCATCCGGAGCTAGGGGTTTTTTTCCATAACATTTGCTGTCCCAGGGCCACTCATGGTGGAAAATGACTTTTTTCATGGAACATTGAGTATTGTAGAGCTGCTCCAGTGCTAGTGGAAAATAACCTGTGTTTGAGGTCAGAAAAATAGATTAAACTAATTTTAACATTTTATAGCCACTTAGGTCTATAGAAGAACTTTTTAAGAGGATTTAGATCCGTTGCAGGAGTAAGATTTGCATTTTCAAGGTTTTTCTAAGACTAAGAAGGCCTGAGTTCAGGAATGCATCTTTGTTCATGAAGGACAATTACAGCCATCCTGAATTTTAAGTATGTGTTTAATTGCATTCCCTGATAGGGATGGATTTAGTCTTACGCCAAAGTGATTTCCTGACTTGGAGCTGCAGGATATAATTGTTTGATTCTCCTGCTATCTGGATCCAGTGGTAGATCTCCCGTTTGAACGCCTGGGATCTCTACTGTACTTGGGAATTCTGAGCCTTTGGCAGTTTGGGGGAGTTGAATTTTTGGGCTCATCCTCAGCTGCATCTGCGTGGAGATTGGGTAGGAAGGAAACAAAGGTGGCTACAGGCCATCTCTTCATTCTTCCTCCTTCCCCTTTTCATACTGTCTGGGGATCAAAACACGAATTATTCTGCTTGAAAGTGTTCCTGCTACAATTCTGTAATGAAAAAGACTCCTGAAGACAGTGTGAAAGTTATTTTGGTTCATTTAAAGTCCCTGTAAATCAACCTTTAAATAAGCGAGAGTTAAGCATCTGCTGTAAAATTCAACCTTGTGCACAGAACAAAATCCTCCATGAAGTCCTACAAATATGTCCCAAATTTTAAGAGTAATTTCAGCTCCTTTAAGGGAAGGGGGTGGGGAGATAACAACTTGGCTTACTTTTGCTTAGTTTAGTTTCTACTTGGATAAGATAACTGCTTAAAACTCTTAGGTTTTTATTTACATGAGTTCCAAAGGGTAAAACAGAGGTTTTAGGCCTTAACTACTTGCCTAGGAAAAAAAAAAAAAGAACTTTTTCTTGGGTTTGGTGGTATGCTTGAACTCTGTCCTGCAGTAGAAAAAACAGGTGCTTTTCACAGTGCAAGTGCAAGGGCCTTGTCACAAGAGGAATGTGGGAATTGTGTACTTTGCCTGCTCTCCCCCAGGATGAGACTCAGCTCAGTGGCCAGTACTGCATGCCAGTAGGGAAGGGAAATCTTATCTCAGGAGCAGTAAATATGGAGTCTGATTTCTAAAGGAGAAGCACTGAATATCTGCACAGTGGAAGGTTTTGCATCTGAAATGTGCTAATGCTGACTGCTGGGGTCGTGATGGATTCTGAGCTGGAGGTTTATGCAAGGTACTCCTAAGCAAAAACATAAATGCACACCTAAGACTAGTTTTTCCAAGTGTCCTCTAAGAGTAAGAGTTTCTCCTGATAGGAATTCCAGGAATAAAAATATAAACAAAAACTCTGTCTCTCATGAGACATACATCAGAAAAGGATTTTTCACTGGCCATATGTACATACAGATAAAGTGAAGTTGTCCAGAAGAGCTTGAAATGTGTGCTGCTTTGCCCAAGAATGCGAAGGAGCTGGGCTATAGGGATGTCTTTTTCTCTGGCATAATTTCTTTAATCTATTTCTAGGATATTTGTTAGGAGATACAATAGCATCGTATGATCTGTGTGGTTTCTCTACTGTGTCTCTCTGGATGCCCAGTTCTGAAAGTTTTATATCACATTTTTGCTCTCCAGTTTTGGGTTCCCCTGAAAGGCAGGGTTAGAGGGCCCTGATTTCTGGCTTAGAGCTGTGTCCTGGCTGCAGAGAGTGCAGAGTCCTCTCTTCTCCTCCCTTCATGCTCTACTCCAGTCTGTAACAGGTCCCTGAATTCTTCTCTAAAGCAATCTTTCTTTTTTCCTTAGCTCAGAACTCAGTCTGAGCATTCACTTTAATACTCTTAATGGCAACCTAACCAAAAGCCTGTTAGAAGGTCACAGAAGGAGCTTGATTACAAACACCAGTTGTTCTTAATCAGGTAGTCCAATATTTCACGGTCTCACCCTCAATGAATTGGTTTTCATATAATACAAAAGTTTGGGAAAGAAATGGAACCATAAAATGCAAAATCTTGAAGGGCCCTCAAAATAGCCGTGAAGAGGCCAACTCAGAGGGGTTCAGCACACAGGTCAAATAACTATAATTGACTCCCAGATAAAAATGTTTGTTCTCAATAGTTTGAGGTAAAATACAATCCAGGAGTAATGTGATTATTCCCACTGCTGTTTTCAGCTCAAACAGCTCCCCTTTATGGGTGCACCCTGAGGGTATCCATGTAGCATCAGCTGCTGGAGAACAGCAGTGTGTGGTGCCCCTGTGCAAAGCATTGGTGTTTTTAATGTGATCTCTTTAACTGGTTGTTTTCCATGGATTTCCCCCTCACACGCTCTTTATCTCTACGTACCAGCACCCCTGAGATGGCTTGGGTGGATTCCTGGTGCATGACAGCTGGACTGGCTGCTGGCCTGTCATGCAGGGTTCTGTCTGCACTTCTCCTCAGACCGACAATTTATGTCTGTGTGCTCACATTATTCACTTGAGTAATGGTCTGATTTACTTGTGTGTGTGGTATTACTCACTTGTTTCCCCTAAAGAGAAACAAATACTGCACTTTGGAGAAAGGAAGAGGAATCATTTGCTATAATTTGAGTTTAAGGTGTGTGACAGATACCCAGTTTTGAACTTAAAATGAGTGGCAAAACTATTCTGCAGATGTCTTCTGCAAACTGAACTCCAGTTCACATTTTAAAAGGCTCTACGTGTCTCTGAATGAGGCACACATAGAAGAATAGAGACATGGCAATTTTTCTGGGATGGCTCTAGGATATAAACCTTCTTGGAAGAAAAATACTTGACTTTAGTTAAATCCTGGGAATGAGCTACATTTCTAAATGCTGTTATGAGAGCAGAGGGAGGACTACCATGATGTGATATTGGGCTGATGTTTGATAGAGGCTCAGGTTAAAAGTTTAAATTTGAACCATTCCAAACATTTTTGTGTTTGTGGAAGTTGACTTAAAACCTTTTTACTTCAGTCCCATCTCAGCTGTGCTCCAGGCTTCTTTTTGGCTCCGATTAGCCTGCTGGGTTTTGGTGCCAGTGAGGGCAGTCTGGCTGCAAACCTCTAGGCCTTAGAGTAAAACAGCTCAGATCCTCACACCACCTCCTCAGCCCATCTGCAGAGTAAGTATATATGCCTGAATGCCTGTGGAAAGTACACTGTAAAGGAAAAAATGTCTGAGAATTATACACTTTAGCCAGAAATCTAGGTAAAATGGAAAAAAGACCCTTAAACCAAGACCTCATCCTAATTCCAGATGGATTTTTCAAAGTGGCATAAAACTTCTTCTAGAATCTTGAAAAACAGCCTGGTTTTCGGATCACTGTGCACTCTGCAGATCTTTTTATGCTATTTTATTCAGTAAAACACAATTCTATATGAGTTTAAAAGCACAGAACAGCTGCTAAATTGTCTAGAATAAAATCAGTGATTAGGCAGAGAGTGTTTCTCTCCACTCCCTTTCTAGACAAAATGGCGTGGGGAGCTTTTTCCTTCAGTGAAATAGCAGCTTCCAAAAAATGTGTCTGGTTCCTATTACAGCAAAGGAAAAACTTGAGGTGTGCATTGGAAGTGCTAAGCCAGTGATTGAAATGTTAAAGTTGTTCCTAAAGGCCATTCCACATCGTGAAGACATCATCTGTAAAGTAATACTGCACAATGATCTGTGAGGAGAGGAGGCTGAATTAGCATTCAGTATGGCTGCAGCTTCCAAATGTCCCAATTTGGGTCGGCTACTGCAGCACAGCCTGCTTGGGTCAGTGAGCACTGACCAATTAATTTAGTGAGAAAAGGGTTCCTGTGAAAGATTTTTCATCTCTAATTTGTTCCATCCCTGCACCTTTGTGCACATCTGTGGTTGCTCACTGTGCCACATATGCCAGCTTACCCAGTGACTTCCTCAGGATTTTGGAACTTGGAAGGAGCATTTCTACTGCAGCAGCTCAACCAGAGCACAAGCAATGAGGTGTCTGATTTGCTAACTTGCAAAATACCTTTTTAAGGCAAGTATTTGAGGAAAATAAAACAGTAGAAGTCTTCCCACTGCTACCATGCCAGTGGAAAAATAATTTCATTAAAAACAAGTGTTCAGAGTAATTTATTGATTAAAATTGAAAATGATGAGTTATCTGCAAGCACTGGGTCTCTCAGAGTTCAAGCACTGTAGCAGGAATGATGATAGACCTTTGGCTTCTGTACCACAGTAACTGAGACTGCTTAACAAGAGAGCCTCTTTTTTCATAATTAACAGCTCTTTCTGTTCCCTTCCCTTCACCCTCTGTCATTACAAGTTACAGATCACATCTGCACTTGGAGAAGTCATCACAACTGTTTTGGCATAAATTGGCCACATGTATTTTCTAATAATTTTTTTTCTTCAAGAGAAATATTGTTGCCCTGATTTATTTTTTTTCTTTATTTTTGATAAAAAATGTAATCTTCCTTCCTCCCTTCTGTCCTTCCTTCCTTGTGGGAGGCAGGTTGAATGAACAGGTATTGTGCAGATCCTTACATCGACTGGTCCTGACTGGGTTTGGTGGTGTCACGTCTTTCGGCAGTCAGACACGAGAGCACACTGCTGTTTTAGGACTGGTAGCAGTCTGTACAGCTGTCCTTAAGCTGGGCTTGCAGTACTTAACCTTTGGTCTTTATTTTAATGGGATGCTAAATTATTAATAGGGCTCACAACTGAGAGGTTTTCTTGTGAGTGTAAAAACTGCTTGTTTTACTGCAATGTTGTTACTTAGGTTTCCACACTCTGTGAAATTACAAAGGAGCTCAAGATTCTTGGATGCTATAATAGCAGTTAGCAACATAAACCCTATAGCTTATCTCTCACAATAAATTATTTCATTATTTTCCTTTTAAAGGTGTTCCCAAACCAAATGTAACATGGTTGAAGAAGAAAGACGTTTTACAAATCAATTCTTTCTTGGTTTTGAATGGCTCTTTATTTCTGAGGAATGTTTCCTATGGAGATGCAGGAACATACATTTGCAGAGCAGCTAATGCTCTTGGAAAAGCTGAGGCTGCATCTGTTCTCCACATAACTGGTAAGTGCTAAATGAGAATTCCTTACTGATAACAACAGTTAGCCCCTTTATAATCAAAGTTTAGCCATAAAATAGTTGGGGGCATATTTAACACTTTATTAGAAATTTGGAATTTTTGATTGCATCTGACTCCCTGGGATCTGCTCTCTCTTTTGTATTTCCATAGTGGGGATCTAGGTACAAATGTTTTGACTTGTGACTTCAAGGTTGTTCCATCTTCTTCCTTCCAGACAACAAATAACCAACCCTTAAACCAGCTGACACTTCAGGAACTACATCCACTGTCATGTTACAGTGTGACCAGTGCTTCAAACTAGAGAAACAGGGCAGGCTTGAGTATTTAGAAAATCTGCAGGGAAACGCAGGGAAATGAGAGCAAAGGCTGGTTTTGGGGTTTGTTGTTTGTTTGTGTTTCATTGTAGAGGCCAATAAAACATGGAAAATAATTCTGAACTGCTAGCTCTCAGAATAGAAATTGTAAAGAATAAACTCCATGTAAATACCTCTGTTGTGAGTACATTAATAATGTATAATGCAATCATGCCTTGCAAATCACTGCAGCCAGTGGATCATCTGGCTCTGGAGATGAGCTGTCTCACCCCTTTGCTGTGCAAAGCACAGCACAGCTCCTCATGACCAGTCCTGCTACAAAGATTCTCTTGGGCACACACCTAGGGCAGGCTGTGGATGTTTGGATCTGTTGGAGAAGAGGATGTTCCAAAGGCATAATAGGAGTTTCTGTGTGAGGATGAGTGCAGACTGAAGCTGCCTTCCTGGTTTCAGTTTTCCTGGAGTACATCAAAACTTGGGATGTTCCAGAGAGGAATATTATTATAATGACGTCACTGGAAGATTGCTCACAAGAGTCTAAATTTTGTTTCTGTTCCTGGTCATGTGACATTAGTTTAAATAAATCTGGAGTGGCTAAGAGAGGGCCAAATCCTGCAAGTTTTTGGCTGTGCAAGACTGCAGTGAAATAGGAGGACTTCTACTGTCAGGATTTGCATATTGCACTGGCTCGGTGTTGTCTAAAACATCCCATCAGATTTTCGGCTTGGCTACAGGACTTTCTGCCTGACCAGGGCAGTCCACCAGCAGCAAAAAGTCTGTGCAGCCTTTCCAGTAAAACTTCCTAAGGGCTGACAAGGCAACCAGTCCTTTGCCTGTGGAACTAGCCTCACTGTGGTTTTATGGAGAGTTTTTTGGTGTTTTTACAGACAGGCAGGCAGGAGGCTTTGCACAGAAATCACACACTGAGGAAAAATGGTGAGCCAATGTAAAATGACCCAGAGAAGCTGGAATATAGCAAAAGATTTAAGCCCTTCTAGAGGGAGAGTCATAGATGTTATGTGTGTTCATTAAAGCAGAAATGTTGACTAAGTTGTAAGAGCTGTGTATTACTGACAGATTGCCCACATTTTTGGCAGTTATTCTGCCGGCATACGATAAAAAGGAGTTGCTATAGTGATGGGCATTTGACTCTGCATTCATTATGCTATCGCTGTGCATACTGAGATTTTAAAAGATGTTCTTCTTTTTTCTATTTGTAACACTTTGTCATAATTCCATCTAGTGGAACAGAGGAATTGGTCAGATTTCACTGCGAGAATTATTTTTCTTACAGTTTCAGTACGCAATGAGATAATAAATAGCATTGTGAAAACAGGAAATACATCCTGTAAATAATGTTTTTCCACTAAGTGTCACAGGCCTGTTTTTCTAATAAACTCAATAAATTTGATTAATTCAGAAAAACTAGCACAAACATAAATAATATGTTTCCCTGTTCTCATACCTAACTTTATTTCTGAGACAGATAATTTGACTGCATAAATTTAGTTCATCCTCAAAAATTTCAAACTGCTATTATTCTGCTTTGTAACTAGCCTGCTGAATATTTCGATATTAAGAGGTTTTTGGCATCATGATTTAATTCTTGCTTAGAAGAGATCTTATGCATTGTGTTACAGAACATGGACTTACAGAGAATAACACTCAGTTATTGAGGGGAAGCAGAAGAAAGCGTGTCCTGGTTGCTTCTGGGATTGGTACAAATGTCAGTGTGGTACCTGGAGATCCACTGAGAATAGGTGTGTTGTCTTTTCTGCTTTTTCATTAGTATTATTTATTTATTTTATTGAAATGGAGGGGGCCCTATGGAAAAAGTGAGTTCAATTCCCAAGAGTCCAGGTTTGGTGACCATCTGGATTTCTTAACTCTGGCTCAACTCTCAGTTACTGGGGAGGAAGCTTTAGATTAAGACACACAATCATATTTTTTTGATTCAGCTTTTCAAAAAATAGCTTTTCTTAAGACATTGTGAGATGAATCACCTTGACACTAATGCCATGTAATCCCTCTTTTAGCTTCACTTGAAAAAATGGAAGGTATTCAGCTGGGCTCTAGAACATTTCTGTTTTTCTCCGGTCTAAATGAATGCCTCTGTTATCATCCCTGCCTGTGCTTGTGAAGTGAAGCAATTTCATTGAATGTGTTTATGACTCCTTTCCCAAACAGATAAAAGGTCTTTAATTAAAGACTTGTTTGCATATTGTATAGTCTGGGATGAAATCTTCATTCCATTTAAATCATTGTTCCCCCCTTCCTATTGAAGTTACATTTATAAGAACTTACTAAAAGAGAAATGATGGAGTGTGGTAAGTACACATCAGCTTACAGAGCTCATACCCCTCAAGGGGCAGTCAGGATTTTAGGCAATAGCTTGGTCTTCAGTGTATTTATGAATATTCTTGTTTTTATTTAGAATGGTAACATCCTTAATGTAGAATCACACACTCGTACGTACTTGTTCACAAACATTTCAATGTGCTGAGAAAAACCTTCTAAAATGCTGTCGGTTTTTAGGTTGCCCAGTGCTGCCCAGTCCCAGAAATGCAGTCCAGTGGCTCTTTGGAGATAGCCCAATTGAGGAAGTTAAGAGCTTGGAATACAGAACCCTGGTTGGGGGTCGTATCCTAGAGGTGAACACCAACTCTGGTCAATTTGCTGGACAATTCCAATGTCGGACTTCAGCTAGTGCAAAACTAATGTCAGTTTGGGTAAATGTCAAGAAGGAAGGTTTGTTGAAAATTATCTGACAAATTCTTGAATTTTCAAATCTCTTCTTTCACTCTGTAAATGCTTTTCCTGATAACTAACCTGCTTTTCTGTGTTGAAAGTACTTCAGAAATATATGTTTGGCTTCACATATGGGATTGGTCTTATTTAAGTCAAAAGATGGTGACCATTTGGATATGGCAATTAATGTATATCCAAATACCACCTGGAGTTCTGATTGCTTGCCTGTGTATCTGAGAAGCTGAGAGAATGTCTTTCTGCTTAAACAGTTTTAAATCAGACAAGTTTTATCACCTTGCCCTTCAACAAACTTCTCCATTATAGCCCATCAAACTAAAATAGAACTTATTTTGAGGTCATCTTTGGAAATATCTTTATCATAATAGAAATTATTTAAACCTAATTGTCATAATTCAGCATCATTAAAGTAATATGGTAGTGATCTTACTGCAGACACCCTTAATCACACCAATGTACTAGAGCACACTGCACACCCATAGATTTCCACGTGAAATTGTCAATAATGTCTTGTAAGTGTAATGCGCAAAACCACATTTCTATCAGTAGTTTATAAAATGTGAAACTGAATTTTAGAGTCAATGAATTTGAAAAGAACCTTGCATATGCATCAGCAGGACAATCAGCTGTATCTATAAACATTTTGTCAAGATTTAAACATTTTAAGTGTTCAGAAAATAATTATGTTCTCTTTTTAAAAATCCAATTATAATTAGGACCTCAGATGTAAAAACAAGCATCTGCTGACACTGTAAGCTTTTCTATATGTTTTATCTCTTCACCTATCAGTTTGATTCGGCTTATGGCTTATGTGCAAGGGTCTCAAGCAGTGGGATCAGATACCTGTGCTCTGCATGAGGGTCTTCTTGGTGACTGTTCATGGATGAAGATGGTTCTGGACTGCCTGGGGTTATGGAGGAAGTTACATTTGCAAAGAAACCTTGCTGAGATGCATCTATGATCAAAACACTTATTTTAAAAATCAAATGTAAATCAGAAAATACCCTAACGGTATTTTCAAATTTTTCAAAACCTAGGTCTGGCCCTAGATCCTAATTTAGATCTCATTACAGTTAGAATTTCTGCCAGGTATTGACCTGTCCACCTGCAGTCTTCAGCTGGACTGCCTTTTGGTTGCCTAATCCCCTCTACAGTCAGGTTGGGCAGCATTTTGGGGTGATTAATTTTTCTAGTAAACTTAAGTAAATGTTTCATCACTGCCATACCCATGCATTTGTGAGGCTGTAAAACCTCCCTTGGTGGTTTTTGCACAGTAGGCATTTTAAGGGCACATCTGAGCAGTGTCATCCTAGTTAAACAAACAATACAGTCGCTCCATCATAGCTGCAGTCAGTAAATTTAACTATTTCTACTTTGAAAAAGGCCCTTTTGTATTATTTTAAGAAATCCAGAAGTAATAAGGAAACATTGAAAAACAATAAGTTAAAGAATTCATTATGTGCTGCAAGAGTGAGTCTGTGGACACAGCTGGTAGCTATCAATTATTCTTGGTTATTATAGAAAAACCTGACTCCTTCTGTGATCACATAAAAATCTGTCAACATTGCATAGTACTTCATCTTTTACCAAGTGTCAAAAAAAAATTGTGGAGGAAGGGGTAAGTGTGGAATTTTCACTAAATATAAAGGTAGTAATTGTTAGAGGTGATTGGTTTTTAATATAAAACGCTCTTTAAAACGAATTCCTTTTTCATCTTGCCAGATGCCTCAGTGGCAAATTATTTTTACATTAAATACTTCTCTGTAGTATAGGAGAGGATTTTCTTAAATCCTGAAATTATGTGAGGTGTCTGGAGTAAGATGAGTATTCTTCAGGACAAACTTGCTGTAGAACAGCAGGAAACCTAGAGAGCCTGATTTACAATTTCCTCTTTTTAATGCTCATTGTATAAAAAGGTTATGAAAGTTTTAAAGGAAGCTCATCAGTTCCCACTGTGAGTCAGCTTCTGCCCTTCATGTGCTGATCTCATTTGCCTTCTAGAGGGCTTCATGCTCATAGGTAAGGGCTGAACTTCAGGAGAAGCTGAGCAGAACTAAATTCTACCTTGGCTCATGGTCCCTTTTTACAGTGCTGAAAGATTTGTTTTTCTACAGAGGATGTAGTGTCTATCCAGCCTACAGAGTGTGCTGCCAAATCAATCAAAATGTGACACAGTTCCAGTGAACAGTGCCTCTCTCACACTGCTTCCCATTGTATTTCTTAGATTACACCTGGGAATATGGGGAGTGGAGTCCTTGCTCTGCCACCTGTGGGCATTCAGGAACCCGCTCCAGGAGCCTGCAGTGCACAAATGCAGAGAAACAGAAAGTCAATGAGGAGCAGTGCAGAGAGCTGCAAAAGCCAGGGATTGTTTCCCAGCTCTGCAACACAGAGGACTGCCCTCCCAGGTAAACTCCCTTCTGCTCTACTTCCACGTGCTCCTTATATATTAAAATGCACTCACCACCTTCTGAAACTGTTTCTGTGTTTGTGCTCTGAGTGTGAAATGTGGGGTTTATTTCATCATGAACCTCAAAGCATGAGAGATGTGGAAATTTATCACAAACAAGTAGGGAAACAATTGATTCAGCTGAAATAGATAAGACCTGAGTGTGTCTCCAAGTCTTGCTGCTGCCACACCACACCTCAAGAGCTAAGCGGGAGGTCTCTCTGAGACACTGGGATGTGCATTTTTGTGAAATCTGTGCCACCCCAGAGGGAACACTTGCTGTGCTTAGAATGTCCAGGATAAATCTGTGCCAGCAGAGCTCTGAGTAAGATGCTTTCCATGGAATGCCTCATTTCTCTCTAATGCCCCTCACCACAGTGCTCCTTGAATGTCCTTCCCTGCCACTTTTCTCACTGGATCAACTGGGGATCGTGGGGCTGAAAATATTTATATCATAGACAAGTGTATCACAACATCTGTTTCCAAAGGCCAAACCCAAATCTCTAGGCCATTTGAGCTGCACAGAGCATTCTGGCTCAACAGGGTGTTTCTCCACCTTTTCAACTGGAAACCCCACAGGATCCTCAAAACAGTGGTTTTTGTTACTTTAAAAAATTGGCCATCACTATCAGCAAATATCTGTGAGAGACACACACACTTTGGATTTGTCCCTCACTGGAAAATGTTGGCAGGGAAGTGTTAAGACCTCAGCTGACATTGTGAAAGTACATCTTGCCAGTATGTTCTAAATCCTGTTCTAAAGGCAGAAAACATAACAACAGATACATATCAGGAGAAGTTGTTTATATTTCATTATTAGCAGCCAAAAACCAGATCATCTTAAATTGTGAGACTGAACTCCAGCCAGCCCAGAGAAAGCAAACATTCTGCCAGGAGAAAAATACTGAAATCAAACTGATAGTTTGAAACACAGCTTCAGTTGCAGGTTTCCCTCTTAAGCTCCAGCATTTGGAGTAGATGACAGGAGGGTACAAGAGGTCCTGGGGCTCCTCTGAGCAAGGTCATGCCTTTCAGTGGATTGCAGGGCATGACTAAATAATCTGATTATCACTAGTCCTGGCATACTCACAACATAAACAAATCAGTTATTTCATATGGCTAAAGAGAATGGGAACTGAATTGTCTTTCTAAATGCTTAGATTTGTTCTGCTTTTAATTTGGCTTTGTGTACTCACCAGTGGAAGGCAATTGTGTGTATACTAATGTAATTAACTCTGTCTTGAGCCGTATGTGTATGCTAACATCTAAATTGGTATTCTTTTATGAAATAGTCCATGCTTTCTATACAGGAAGAGCATCCCAGATGCCTGGAAAATAGCCCTGTGTCTGGTTCTTGGTTCTCTAAACTTCTCCCCTTCTCTGTGACCTGGGAGGAAAGTGCAAAATGTCCAGACTTCCCATTTTCCTATTTACTGATTTCCGCACAACCTTCTCATCTCAAGACAGCTCTTTAGAAAGCATCCACAGAATTATGAAGGCTTTAGACATACCGTCAGTGGCACGGGCCCTTAATTATTCCAAGCATTTCCAGTGTTTAATCACTTCTGTCCTTCACAGTGGAGGGGTACAGTTAAGCAGTGTAAGGGCTTGAGTATGTCCTTAACATGTTATTTGCTGTGCATGCACTGCACCAAATGTTTGCAAAAGTACTTCAGCTTTAAAAGGGAGAAAAAGACAAGGGTGCAGACTGTAAAAGATTAATCTTCCTTGAATGGATATAAGCTGTTTGACTGTAAGAAAATGAAATAGGGTTTTTTTTTTTCCCTGTTATCACTGCTGTGGTACACATAAAGTCCATTTTATATTTCTAGCCTAGATTTATGCAAAGAACAAGTCAATGTGATTGTGTTAACACCTGCTGCCTCCTCAGTATTGTTCCTAGCTGCCAAGGCAGACTAAATATTTGCAACTTCTAATCAATAAATAACACGTTCTGCTTGGGCTGTTGTCTGGTGACATCTTGATGTAATAAGTTTGGATGAATTATGGCAGCTGTCACTTTAGTACCAACTAAATTGATGCCATCCATTTTATAAGTAATGGAAAAGTACACTGTCCTTCCTTCTGGAATGTCACATCCAGCAGGGTCTGTGTAACTGCTAGTAACTGCTTCTGGTAACAAGCCGTGCAACCTCTGTCAGCAATTCTGCTGTCCTCAGTACACCATGTTTAGAAGACCTGCTCAAGTGAAAAAGCTGATTCTAACTGTTCTTGCATCTAAAACTTGCAAGGATAGGTTCTTTTGCTTTTTCTTTGCAAGCAGTTGCTGCCAGCTAGCAGCAGGACTGCAATAACTGTGTCTGTGCATGCTGTAGGTGGGTAGCTGGCCCGTGGTCCCAGTGCTCTGCATCCTGTGGCAATGGATTTCGCCATCGACAGCTGTCCTGTCACCAAACCAAAGCCAATGGCAGCGAGGTGGCCCTGCTGCCAGGGGGCTGCACACACAGGGACAGACCTGCGGGGAGGAAACCCTGCACGGGGCACGCCTGCCCAGTGGGGCCAGCACAGGTTAAAGCACAGGTAAGTTACAGCGTTTATCTGCAATCTCCTTATATTATAAAGAGCCACTGGCTGAACATCTCTTCTCTTCTCTTGTGGCTGAACATCTCTCCTCTTGCTCAAGGGAGGAGTTCTGTCTGTAATTACCTTTCAGACTAGCCAATTAGAAACTCTGTTTTAAAGGGTTTTTTTCATTTTGTGCTGTCTGAACAACTTCGGTTTGTTGAAGACATGACCTGAAACCAGAGAATTAGCTTTGGTATATTTTATGAACTAAGCCATTACTATGCACTCCATTTTCCAAGCTAGTGTATTGCTTTTATTTCAGTCATATTAATATATAATTTGCATAGCTGTACTTGTGAAGTCCCTGAAAAAGATCTGTGAATGTGCTTCAACAGCAGTTGCCTATGTTTAATGCACTGTTTTCCTGTATCTTCTTTCACACAATAAACTTGTGTTCATATTGATATGATTTGTATAGTTATTAACACAGTATTTACTGTTCACTGTGCAAAGTAATTAACTAGAATTGCCATTGCTGCATTCCCTATACAGGTTTTAGCAAGACAAGTTTATAATGGTCAGAGCTACAAACAGAATTTTGTAGCAGTAGGAATGTGGCACAATGAGAGCAGACAATGGATTTAGCCTCAGGAAAAGGCAGGAAAGTCAGTGTCTTGACAGAATTGCACAGAGAGAAACAAAAATATGTAGGCCTTAACCAAACCGAGGTGTGGCAGGGCTGAAGAAGAAAGCAAGGTGCAAAAATTATAGCTGGGCTATAGAGCTAAGTAACTGCCTAGGTGGGTAATTCAGTTGTTACTAACTTGGCTGTTTCTTTTTCTCTCCCCTCACCCTTTTCTCTCAATCCTCAGTGTTCTGGGCGCTGTGTGGGCCGCCCTGCAGGTTCACAGCACCATCAGTTTATATGTCAGCTTCGGAATGGATCTCTGCCAAACTCCTCTTGTGATGAAAGAAAGAGGTAAACAGTTTAAAAGAAGTTACAGTTAGATTCTTTAGATTATCAAATTAAGGTACATGGTTGTCACTGCAGTACAAGTAGGCAAATTCTTTTGTGTAAAACAAAGGAAAGGAGGTAGAGACAGTCATCCCTTTGTGAACACTGGATGGATTCAGGAACCCAGCAGACGTTATGCCTGAAGAACTAAGAGCATCCAGTATACAGTGTTTCAGGGTCAGTTAAGTTTTCTTAAGGATAAAATATCTTTTCTATTCTAGGGTTAAGAAACTGGTTTAAAGAAACTCAAGTTTTCTCATGAGTGAGAAGGCATGATGAGTGAGCACCAAATTAAATAAAGGGAATTCAACTTAAGTATAAGAAGAAATGGAACAGGTTGTCCTGAAAGTTGTGGTGTCTCCATCTTTGGAGATATCCAGAACACAAACAGAGACAATCCTGAGGATCCTGTCTAGCTGGCTGTGCTATGAGGATGGGTATGGGGATGATCAGTTCTGTCATTCTGAGAGTAAGGGTTTAACACAAAACCAAACATTTGACTGCCACTTATTTCCTTGCACAGCCCTCCTGCCAGAAGGAACTGTTCCCCAGAGGTGTGTGATGTGTACTGGCGCACTGGCCCCTGGAGGCCCTGCAGTGTGGGCTGTGGCAGTGGGTTCCAGTCCAGACGAGTGTCCTGCGTGCAGAGGCAAAGCAACAAACCCGTGGCTGAGCAGCTCTGCGGGGGGAGGAAGAGACCAGCGACCTGGCAACACTGCAGTGTCACATCCTGTGGTAGTATGTAAATGTTTATTTAAATATGACCATAGTAATAGTTTGTAGCAATTATATTAGAAAGTGACTCCCACTTGTACGCTATTGATTCTACAAGCATTTGATTGTACATCAAGGGTAAAGCTATCCTCTCCAAGGAGCACTTTGTAATCCTGGGGTTTCTTTTCTCTAAGTAGGCCAGTTTGATATTAATGCCTCAAAAGCACTTTTAGAAACAGGATATTTAGGAAGTTTTTTGCAAACTTCTCTATATGACTGTGCCAATTGTGACTCCAGAGTCTCTGAGCCAGCTGTTAATGCCTCCAGGATGGGACAGTGTTCTGAAATAGACAATGAGTAAATCAATGCAGTGAGATCACAACTCCTACTTGTGACCTTGTTTGGCTTTGAATCCTCTGCTGCCAGAAATGCACACTAGAATAATGACAAAGCTAGCAGGAACCCATCCGTTGTTTACAATTACTGTGGCAAGTTCTGCTATTTTTCTTTTGCTCATTAAAAAGCCTTGTAATGTTTAAATATGTTTTTCAGAAGACGAATGCAAGGATACAACTCACTACTGTACATTTGTAAAGCAACTAAAGTTATGCTTGATAGACACCTACAAACAAAGATGTTGCCAATCATGTCAAGAAGTGTAAGTCCTCTATGGCAAGTTCATGATGCTGCAGTGAAGAGATGAGAAGAGAGGTTCATTAAGCTAATCTGCTTGAATTATATCCTTGTAAATGAGAAATTAGTTGTAACAGTTAAATGGCAACATGGGGCTAATGAAAGCTCAGTATTGGGGATAGATGCGCCGAATAAGGGATTGTTTCTAGGAGCTTTTATTTTTCATTCTTTGCAATGGAACTTCTAATATTTTAAACATGTCTGGATTAGAAAGATAGTATCATGGCATATCATCTGTAAAATTCTGCAGTCATTATTTTATAAATTTATCAGTGAAAAAAGTGTTACCTAAAAGCAGCAAATAGTGGTTACTGCTTTTAACTTATGAGGAAGAGTCATAAAAATATTTTGAAAAATCAGCAGCAACTATTTACTCCCAGGATTTTGGTTTGGTTTTCTTTCCATCATATTTAACACCATTTTGAAATTTATAGAAGCTATGGCTAGTAGCTGTAAAATTTTGGCAGCAACTTCATTTTAATAAACAGCTTGAGCTTAAGGGTTGACCTCACAGGATATGCTTTACAAATACCAGCTCTCAGATGGATACACAGAAGTACAGCATTTTTTCTGCTATATTTTTGTGTATGCAGGAAGACACTATAGATCCTAGTACAATTTTCAAAGCAGCAATAGCTCCATTTTGAATAAATGAGGTGTCATTTTTATTGTTTCTATTCTAATTCCAGTCTCTGAAGTACAGTCAAAGTTCTGGCATGATTATACTATTGTACTGACATTAATTGAGACAGAAGCTTCCTTGTCAGAGCTGTGAACAAACATTTGTGAGCACTGTTCTCTTGCATATCAAGTCAAATGAGGAGCCAGTAATTGGCCAAAATGACTGTCAGATTTTGTGTCTTGAATAATCATTCTGTTTTTCTCCATTAATGGGGAAAATGCCCAAGAAAGAATTATTAATTATGAAGACAGACAAGTGCAAATTTATTTTGAACATTTTTCCATCAAGATGATCTTTTCCATGACCATTAACCATCTGAGTAATTTTCAAGTTGATAAATCCTACCATGATATTTCTGGGTAAATTATCTTCCATACTCAGATAATCTAAGTAGGGCTTTAAGCTGAGAGGACCCCTTGGGAGGCAGAAAATAGATGTTTTTTTCTTTTGTAGTTTCCAAGCTGCTGCTCATATTGGAGGCCTGAAGGCTTTGATTTGGTTCTTGTGTTCCACCTCTGCTCTGTGACAGGGTGTGAGTGCTGTGGGGCAGCTCAGACACAGCATCCTGCACAGAGGGTTTGCATCACTGACAATTAGGGTAGCACTGCTGTATAGAAAATGTTTAGAGTGGACTGTCATGTCCAAGGCTGACTGCAAGGAGAGGATATTCCTGATCATTATCTTTTTAATCAGCAATGGGTCTTGATTGTTTAAGCAGTTTTTTAAATTAAACATTTGTAAGATACTTTTGTAGATATTTATTGTCTGATTTTAAAGTGCAATATTTTTTTTTTGTACAGTGTTTAATAAAGATTTTTGGACATATATTTTTTCTTATTACCAAAATTTCTTATTCATGTTTTCCCTTTATATTTAAAGTTTTCAGATGTTAACACATAGCATTTTTTTTGTTGCATTAACTTTGGTTAAGTATGCATGCTCTACCAAAGCAGTGCTGTAAATGTTTGTGATTGCAATTGGCATGACATTCCTCTGTAGATTATTTTATTGCTTCTCCAGTAACTGAAGATTTTAGCTTCTTGAACGTAGTTTTGATATTTCTGAAATAAAGTATAGTTTGAATATTCAATATTGTGATTACCCTGAGATTGTTTATTACCATGATTTGCACAGTAACTGTGCTTTCATTCTTTGTTATTTTTTCAACATATTTTCTCTATAATTCTTGGATGTTTTTCAAAGCCTCAGATTAGTTCTTATTTTCATCAGTTTATCAGGTATATTATCAGCTTCACTGCAGTCTGCTTTGCACTGCTCTTAAGAGACAACATAGATGTAGCCTGACTGAAAAGCTGGAAGGTAATTTGCCAAAATCTAAATAAGTCAGCTCTGATGCGCTGAAATCTAGAATCAGGATTCTATAAAAGGTGGAATAAAATTGCATTTCTTTGCTGGGCCTTCATTAAGCAGAGTTCAGGCAGGTCTGACAGAACAGCTCCATGTTTTATATTTAGTGAGAGATGGGAATAGCTCCACGAAACAGAACTTGTTTCAGAATATCCAATCCGTGTAAATAGTTTTTAGAAAGAAGAATCTAAGAAAGACTACGAACAATAAATTCCTTAAAAATTTTTATTAAATAGAAAACAAATGTTTAGCAATGGAGTGGTGGCATTTCTGAGGTATAGTAGACAGCAATATTGGCAAAGGCTTAATTTTCCTTTTGCATTCTATTAGTGCAGTCCTTTAAAAAAGCAAAGGCTTTGTACAGCAGTGCTGTGGAGCCTGCTGCTGGATGGCAGAGTGCACAGAAAGCCCACTCAGAATAGCAACTGAATCCATGAATACTTTTCTGCTTTTACATCCTGGTTTAGCATGACATCATAAAATGCTTTTTTTAACAGCTGTTATTTTGGAAAAATATTAGTTTTCCAGCTGTCTCTTCATTTGGTCTGCATTTCAGTAATTTGTTGCTTATGAAAAAGTTGACGTCAGGTATTGAATAGTGTCTGAAGGTTTATAATATCATTTGATGCTTTTCCTGGAAGCACAATCAATGTGCTGGGGCTTTTTCAATTGTGAAGTAATAAAGGCTTCTCTCTTTCACTATTAAACTAAGGGAAAAACATTAAGGACAAAATGAAAGGGAATATGCCCCTCCACCCCAAAAAAGCCTTCAAACACATCTGCAGAGGAACTGTTAAATGGATCTGAATATGCCCTTCACTTCCTTTCCCTCAAAATGTTTGTACCGTGCTGGTAGGTGGCAGCAAATGACTTTCCATCACTTAAGGGTGGGAAGTGACTTCAGAACTAAAAAAACAGCTGTGAAAATTTTAAAAAAGCATCTGAGCTCCCTCACAGACCCAGCAGAAGAGCCATTTTGAGAAGAATATGCAGGCACATGTAACTTCATGGATTCAGATTGCATTGCTCCCTTCCTAGAAAGGAGAGCTGGAAGACTTTGGGAGCTTTTGTCAACTGCTCCAAAAGTTACCAGGGCTGTGTTAGGGTATGCACCTGAGTATGTGTGACTGTGCAAAATTTTGGCTTTGTTTCCTCAGTTGTGGTACAACAAAGAATGACTTAAAAGAGTGTTTGTATTTTTTCTTCTCTGGTACAGAAAGATGACAATCAATTTGTCTTTTTCTTGTCCTGCTTTTAGGATCTCACAAATTTATATTGACCTTGTTCATCCACAATCTAAGGGAGGTCTATAATTTTCAGATAGAAAAGTAAAACTGATTTGTCACTTCATTAACAAGTAAGTGATGCTACAAAAACACAGTACAAATACAAAAGTTGTGTAAAAGTGACTGATGCTCCAATAATGTCTGGATCCTTCTCATGCAATGCTTTTGTGCACATCTGATTTGTACAATTCAGCTTTCTTGCTTTCATATGACCAAGTTCCTGCTTTAAAAATGCTCCCATCACTAATCTTAGCCCTTTCATAAGTGACTTTGTTTGTGAAGTACGGCCACATGATTCTGCAGAACCCAAACACTGTTCTACACCAGTGGATACAAGATATGCAATACTGAGAAAAAAATGGTACTGGAATAATGTGAAAATGCATGACAATACAGTTAATTACAGAGCGATTCATCGGGACTTGCTTAAATCATGAGCATAATAAAACTGAAATAATTTTGATTTCTCAAAATCAGCTAAATATACATAAAAATACTATTTCATTCAGAAGCATAACAATTGCATATAAAATTTCTGTAAAAATTTTGTTTTCTGTGTATTTGGAACAAGCAACTCTTTGATGAGCAGACAGACTGAAGTCAGGCTGCCTACACATATCTGCTTCTCAGCTGGTATTTCTTTCACCTGAGTTTATTTTCTGTAAATCTATGCAATCTCATAGTGAGATTCAACTGCATTTTCATACTGGGCTTAAAAAAGATTCAGCTGAGGAGGACACATGCACTAAGTGTGTCAGTGTGTCTAAAGTGCATCAGTTTTGTTTCCTTTGGAAGTAAGGCTTAAAGAGCACTATCAGGGAAATTAGGAAACAGAGTCTAACGAACTGCTGTGATGGTTGAGGGGTTTCAACTATGTGTTACCACTTGTTAATTGCTACCAGAAATTAGAGTGGGACCTGATACTTACTTCAGATCTGAATAAAATTAAAGTAGTGATGACTAAAGCTAAAACCATTTTTTTTAGAAATGTCTAGGTGCCCTGTTCTAGGCATTCTATGTGATTTGAATCTTGTGATTTGAACAGTAAAATATACAGAAAAAACCTTACAGATTACTGACATTATTACTGATTTTTTAGATTATTATAAATAGCATTATTTGCTTACTTTGTAAAATATTTTATCATCAAAAGACACTTGCTGTTTCACAAATTCAATCATTTGATCACAGAGTATCTCAAAGAATTAAATACATGATAAATATGCTTGAGATGGAGTGTGATGAAATCCAGGGAGTCAAGGAATGTACAATCAGAAAAAGGACAGATGCCATGTAGGGAGTAGTGTTCCTTCAGCATTTGGCAAATCTTTATTAGTAGTCTTGTAATAAACTTTGGTTTGGCTTTGGTTTTCTTCAAACTTCTAAAAGCAAAATTTCCAGTGTTTAATTTTCTTCCAGTGTTATTTAAAGAAAAAAGAACGAATTGGTTTCCAGTTATTTTACCAAAGTGCTTGAAATATTGCATGTAAGTATTATGACACAGCAGGTACTCCCTCTGGAACAGCATCACGGTTTGACCCGGAGCGATCTGGAGACACGTGGCGGTAGAATTTGTGTCCCTGAGAATCGGTGCTCACATAGACATAACCGAGGGCATCTGGATGATCTGCTGGGCAGAGCTCTTTCTTCTTGGGAGTATATTCAGTGCGATACAAAGTTTCATCTTTAAAAGGACCTCCAGTAGCTACAGTCTGCACGGGTTTGCAACTTTGAGGTGGATTGGGTTGGTGGGGTATGTAATGGGATCTGAATGTAGTTAAACTAGAAAATTTTCCTGTGGGCCTTTGAATTTCTGGTTCTTTCTTAATAAGCCCTGTCCGACAGATGCTCTGGGGTTGATAGTCTTCTTTTGTAGTAGTCTTCCCTTGAAAAGGGGCAGTGCTTTTTCTTCCAGGAGCTGGTCTTATGGGGGGTCTAGGAGCAACCTTGTGTGAAATGTAGTCAAGACGGTTTGAGGACCTGAGGTCCATCTTGTCTGAGGGTGGAACGTACTCTCTTGGTTTGTGGAACTGGGGCGCGGTGACCAAATGCGGCTGATAGCGATCCTGGAATTCAGTGGTTCCTTTAAAAGGATCAACCGATGCAATTTTTTTACTTTCAGGCTTGCAGCTTTTTGCTTGCTCCCCAGGTGTCCCTTTAAAATCTCTCTGGTGGGTTGTGACATCTTCAAAGGGCTGGTCACATGGCTTGTACTCCTCCCTTGGCTTTACAAACGGGGGCTCTATCTCATGGACAACGTAGGCGGTGCGATGGATGGTGTTGGCATCAAAAGGCCCCTCTGGCAGCTTGGTGTCACAGGGTTTACAGCTTGGGGGGGGATTGGGTTGCCTGGGAATGTAGTCATCTTGAAATGTAGAAGGATTTCCAAACCGCTCTGAGGGTGGTTCGTACGGACGCTCCACCTTACAGGATTCCGTTCTTTCACTTTTCCATAACCTGTAGGCATCTGTAAGGCAAAACCAACAGGTAACACCACACAGGTGTTATCCCTTAAGACCCTCCCTTTAAAATTAAGACAAAGTCTTCTGGTATTAAATCTTGCAAAACAAAGAGAATGGATGTAGTGAAAATGAAAGTTTTATCTGCATAAAATCATCAGTTTGTGATCAGATGAAACTGTCTTCTGTTATATTGTGTGATAAACCCCCAAAGTTGTACCTGATGCCCTATTTTGACTATTTTCTCAACAGAAACTATATAGAAAATAGCCTTATACAAGTTTTAAATACAATATCTTCTGTTTTACTTAAAAGATTTAGCACCTTTGTGCTCATTGTAATAGAATAATTTGTATTGAGACAGATCATTAGGATGATGTATACGGAAGCTACGCCATACACAAGCAGAAATCTAAACTCCACTTTTGACCTACTCTGTGGAAAAATAAATCCCATGAACTAAAACTAACCGAAAGCTACATTGCACCTTAACTTTCATCCACTTTTGCCATTATTCATTACCTTGGTATGTTGGGATGGTATCCATTTTTGCATCTGAAGTGTGTTTCCTCTCTCTAGGCCTTGCCAATACCACTGGCCCTACTTTCTGAGGACTGTAATCCCTCCGGTACACGGTGCCCAGGTCAATCTCCCCTGACTTTGGTCTGTATTCCGCTTGTGGCCGAAAAGGTCTCGCAACAATTTCATATGGTAAATAATCAGATCTGAATGGGGGAAAAGAAAACACTAGTTGGAAAAAAAAATCTTTCTTTTCCCTATGAAGTCACTTTTGTAATTTTTTTACTAGATGGAAAAATAACAAAATGTTTCCTCTGAAAAATCAATAAGACACTGTACGTTGGAGGGAGAGCACAAAGGAGCGAAAACCACAGTATATAAATCCAGGGTCTCTGACGCATTATAGAGCCTTTACTCCAAGGTAGATGGTGCAGAAGGCTTTTTAACACTCCGAGTCTCATTCACAGTTTAACAATATTATTTGAAGTATCTGAAAGGAGACTTACAAAGTTGCTATAATTTTGCAAAGAAATTACCAGAAAGCAGAGGCAGAGCAAAGCTCAAATTACTACAAGTGGTAGCATTTACTGATTGCATGAGGAGGATGGAATATAATCAGAAACAGCATTTCAAGTTTCTATATTGGCACATTACATTGAAAGGGTGTATATTACATACGTGGGTGTTTAAATAGTCCATACATGCACATGACCAATCTGGCAGAATGGCATTTAGCCTTTCTACTTATGTTTCTTTTTTTTTTTTTTTTTTTTTTTGTTAAA